>JARYGA010025971.1:0-27002 GCA_030545235.1 Helianthus tuberosus | reverse complement strand
AAGGGTCCTAGAGCGTGTTTGGTCGAGTAAGAGCTGTCACATCACTGTTTAAGTGATGTGACATGCTATTTATAGGCAACAGAGAAGGCTGAAGGGTTTTGGGTCGGATGGCCCATCCGTTCGGATGGCCTGTCCATTCGGATGGCCACTCCGGCGCGGGGGAACTTCTCCGTTTTCGAGCGTTGCGATAGTTTTTGGAGTACGCGCTTTCCATAGTTAATTTTATATTGTTATTATATATGTATATATATCACTAGGGGTCGTATTTACGTATCCATATTTCACAGTTTTGATATAACAATCGGTTTTCGTTTCGAGTATGCGATTACTAGCGACGCTTCACGGCCATCAAGAAGGGTAGTATAGGTCCTTTCTTGATGTCATCGTGAACGTTATTGTGTCTTGTGCCACAATGACTAACGGGGTACCACTCACTCGTATTGTCATCATCGTCACGACGACTAGAGCTATAGCACTCACCCGAGAGTCTTTGTTAGCGTTAATTGTCTGCGTTTCGACACATCACGGTCACCGAGGAGGGTAGAATAGGTCCTCACTCAATGTCATCATGAGTGTTAGTGTTTGTGATGTGATGTAGCGATAATGTATTGCGAAAATATGCGATTATCCTTCGAATAGCGATGTATGCGATATAGTTACATTATGATCTGAATCTCTAGTGCTAGGCGTAACGAATATATTGAATAGTAACAACGCACGAAAGTGCGGGTTGTTACATATGGTGCTAGAACTTGAAGGACCACCTTGTGGAGCTTTTAACCTCTTGATTTCTTCCTTGTGCATCATCTTCATCTTTGTGCCACTTCCCTAGCCATTAGAGCTAGTAGTAAGCTCCTTGATCACTAATTTAAGTCATGTTTATGTTATGTACAAGATTCACCATCTAAACAACTTAACTTCTAATGTTAAAATTTAAAAATGAAAAGATCTAACATATTCATGAAGAAAATAAGTGATTACATGAATTTTTAGTGTAAGTAATGAAGTTGTTTATGTTATATCTTGAGTTTATGATTAGATCAAGTATGTTAAAGCTTAGATCTAACAAGTTTAAGCATGAATCTTGAAAGATCCATGGTTAAACTTGAAGATGAACATATGAAGCATTATGTGAAATGAAAAATGGATTTTTACACATAAACTTGTAATTATGAAGAATAAAGTGTGTGTAGAACTAATTTTTGAAACTAAACCTCATGGAAAGTTTGTTAAAAAGTTAACATAAGGCTTGAAAGATCTAAGGTTATTAAGCATGGATCTTGAAAGATCCATGGTTAAACATGAGATTAAAAACAATGATCTTTCTAATAAACATAAAAGTGATTTTAGAAACATGATTTACAAACTTTGAAACCATTAAACTCATGGATAAGTTGATTAATAAAATAAAGTCTTACAAAAGTTTGTTTAAAAACCACAAGAACACTTATTTTTTGAAAGATCATAATATGTTAAGCGTAGATCTAAAAGACTACACGTTTTTAACAAGAATAAAGTTCACCGTGATGTTTCATATGAAGAAGTTAGTGTTTATTGTTGATGATTGTTGTTGGAAAATTGTTTTGATGTTGAAAAGAAAATAGTCACATGTTTTGAAAACATGGGAAACCTCCATTTTTAGGGGAAACTATGTCAAAATTTTTATAAAATTTTGACACTTAGAAAAATATAAGTTGTGGCGAAACTTATTCCCTAAAAATTCACCTAAAAATATTTACCAAGGTTTCCCTAATTTTTGTAAGAAACTACAGGTTAAGAAATGATTATTTCTTCAAGATAAAGTTTAATATTAAGTACGTATATTTTTTAGGAATATATATATATATATATATATATATTGTGATCACCAAATTTTGTGCTAAGTGTATAATATGTGTATCATATGTAGTGTATTAGGAACTTGAAAATACACATACAAATATATGAGAATACATAAGTATACAAGTATACAAAAATCGAGTGAATAACGAGAATGATTATATATATTTTATAGCATGACAAAATATATATATTTCTTACAAGTCTTAAAAATATATTGTTTTAAAAAATATAATTCCGGAAAGTAATAAAAATCAAAGTATTGATTTTTGGTGAAAAATACAAAATACACAAGTATTTACATAAAATACAAGTATACTTTCCTAAGAATACTTGTACAAAAATAATATGGAGAATATTATTTCACAAAATACTTATATTTATTTTTGGAAAAATAATATAAGTAACATACATGAAAAGTTAAAAATATAAATTATTTTTAACAACTTATTACCTGGAAAAGTATACGAAAATGAATATATATTTGTGAAGTGAAATATATATTTACGAATAAGCAATACATACTCAACGGGCAAGACCCGACAAACATGGGCACGACCCTCACAAAGAATGAACATACAAAGAACATATACATAAACAAAAGATGGTGACTTGTACTTGTGTGATACAAGTCTAGTGACTAACATACATAGAATACGTATAGGTCACGACGCTACAAAACCAACTGGTGAAGTTTACGACGCAGGATACGCAAAGTTGTGAGTTCATGTCCCCACTTTTAAACTTTTATTTGTTTTCTAAACTTGGGGAAAATACATGTGCTATGGTATGTTTATTACAAAAACTAAGGAATGATACTATAGATCATGTGACGTATAGGGTGCCATAAGCACCATTAATCAACAATATACCTAGACCGCGGAACAAAAGGTTAGATCTAATGGGTTTCAGGCAACCACACTCTTGGCCACTCTTTTACCAAGCAGTGCTTTTGTGTCTCTAGTCGTGAATCGACAGTCGTGGATCGACAACTAAAAATGCCTATGTTAGTGGCCTTGCAACCCACTAGCAATCTCGTATTCCTTACATTCACAATACTTAATTACAGATATGTTTTACAAGTACATACCATGTTTTCATACAAGTATAAAACATTCTATACAAAACTGCATGAACTCACACCAACATTATGTTGACAATTTTCCAAAACTTACATGTATTTCAGGAAACAAGTTGGATCTTGGGCGCTGGTGTTGTTTTCAAGATGTAAATTTCAAGTTTAGATGTCATCCACTTTTGTTTGTATCATAACTTGAGGGTTTTGGTTGAAACTTAAATGGCTCGTGTTTGTAACATTTCAATCTTATGAATGGATGAACATCTTGTTTTAATCATATAGTTGTTTATTATAATTGAATGCAATGATATTGAGCAAGTCACACATCATACGCTTCCGCAAAAGTCAGGGTGTGACAAAAATCAAACCTGGTTTAGTAACAATTGTCACAAAAGTGAATATTGGTCAATCGTTGTCAGATGGTCAACTCGAGTATCATTGTTACCAGCAAAATTAAATGATTATGAGCTAAAGTAATCAAGCTTGTTGGTAAGAGTCGGTATACAAAATCAAATGAAATTCTGACAAAACCATAAACATGCACAAAGCACAACTCGTGGCAAAGGGTTACGTATAACAACAAAAGTCGATTTTGATGAAGTTTTCGCACAAGTAGTTCAGATTGAGACGATTCGTTTTCTTATTGCTCTTGCAGTTGGGGAGGGTTGGGATATTCACCATTTAGATGTGAAAACAACGCTCTAAAAGGAGATTAAGAACATGACTTTTATGTTTACCGATTAGTGGGATTCGAAAAACCTAATGTGAGGCATAAGGTCTTTAAATTGTCGAAAGCCTTATATGGTCTAAGGCAAGCCCCGAGAGCTTGAAATATCAAGCTTGGTAGTGTGTTGAAGAAATTGCAGTTTCATCTGTGCATGAAAGATCATGTGGTATATCGAAGAAAAATTGGTAAATTCTTAGTTAATTATTTATGTGTATGTGGATGACTTATTCATGAAAATTCATGTATGGCTGTAATAAATAAGTTCAAGAAGAAAATGGCCTTCATCTTTAACATGTGGACTGGGTAAGCTCACCTATTACCTAGGTATCTAGTTGTCACAAAGTCAAGCCGAAATCAACATAAACAGGAGGCATATGCAAGGAAAATTCTAAAAGACGCATGAATGCAATCCTGTAACCCAACTCTTGTTCCATTGGATCCAAACTTGGAAATGTAGAAAACTGAAGACAAAACTGATGTTCATACTACTGAATATCACAAGTTGTTGGGATATTTCAATAGTTAGCCGGTATATGTAGAGACCGAACCAGTCCCACACAACATTAAATTAACAAATTCTCGGGTATGTGAAATGAGCGATGAGCTATGGCATAAAGTATACTCGAGGTGAAAGAAGCAAACTTGTGGGCTACAGTGATGGTAGCCACAATATCGATCATGATGATGGTAGAAGCACAACACGACGTACATATTATTTTGGTACTTTGCCGAGTACCTAGTGTTCACAAAGCATAGTACCGTAGCCATATCCTCATGTAAAGCAGAGCATATGTCAACTAGTTCTGCAGCATGCCAAGCGATGTGATTGAGGAATCGATAAGCGAAATAATTTGGAGAGAATCTCAAAATGTGGTGCTAAAAATCGATAACACCTCCGTAATTACGCTCGTGGAAAACTTGGTGTTTCACATCCAAAGTAAGCATATCAAGTCCATATTTATTATATACGAGAATTTGTTGAAGGTAGTTAGGTAATGGTTGAACACATAAGCAACAAAGAGCGAAGTGCCGATATCTTAACAAAAGCACTCGCGAAGATCGAGTTCAAAAGGATGCAAGGTTTACTTGGTGTAAAAGAACTCCCTTATATGATTCAGAAATTCAGAGGGTGAATGTTGGTGAATTTTTCAATACTTGGCATGCAAGGAACAAGTCGGGATTGGAGTGAAAGACACAACCCGAAACAATAGGGATAACTATTACATCTATGCAAGTTGGCTAGGTTGTTAGGATATAAATTTTATATTTCTCCTATGCCATTGTCCTTAATATAGTCTTATGACTTTCTTGATAATAAAGCTTTAGGTGTTAGCCAACCTGTTTATCAACTCATTCTTGAGGCATATGCCTTCTAGTATTTCTTTATGTAATAAACTATATATTGTATAATTAAATACTAATTAATTTGGTATAAAGATGTTAAAGTTGAAGGTTTTTAGAGTAAATAGATTGAGACAAAAAAAAAGTTAGAAAAGTAACATTTAAGATAAGATTCTGATAGATTCATAGTGGTAGGTGTGGTAACATATTATATGTTGAAAGAACAACACCCTCCTAATCCAATTATTACCAAATGTTCATTATAAAGATGTGGCATATCTTCCTAACATTTTGTTGTTATTGCTTGTGTCCGTTAATCATGGGAGTGTCAAGAGTGCGACCCACAAACATTGTTGATAGGATGAAAGAGCTAAGGCCCGCACGTGGACCTGTCAGGGGCGGACCTTAAGTGCAATCGGGCGTAGCCCGGGCTACGGCTCAAGTTTTTACCCGCAGTGTAAAAAAAAAAAAATTTCCGATTTTTATACACAGGACACCCCTGAACAAGTACGAGGACACCCTAAAAAATTTTGGGATACCCCTGAGTTGAAGTTCTAGTTCCGCCACTGGGACCTGTACTTGCTTATTTTTGGTGTCCTATGTCTCCTCTATTTTAACCATCTCTCTTGTCACCTTTCACCCTTCTTCTTTATAATCCACCCGTTTCCCCCCTACATTTTAATCATAAGACAAACTGCATCCCTGTACTTAACCTAGAACTTAAGACATCATAACTAACACCCATTTATACATACATAAATAAACCTTTTTCATTAGATCTAATACCCAAATAAGTTTGTCAAAATAATAGTTTCGGATATCTACTTTTTACTCACATGTTTGCATAATATGCGCTCGAATACACTCATGAGATATGTAAAAATGTGCTTTGTCATCGTGTATCTTCATGAAAGTCCCATTGTTTGATGTAAGCTACTCTAGGCAACAACAGTTGAAAAGCGAAATAAGTTAAGAGTATCCACTTTAAATGTGTGCATACTCCTTGGAAGGGTATTAGCCTTTTTCCCTAATATTAGATGACTGATAAATCCAATTTACTATAGTTTAAGAAAAATAGTAATTAAAAAGTAAATCTATGTGTTTGGCGAGTATAGGTGGTTCCGTGGTTGGATACATGGACTTCATGTTGCATCTACACAAGTGTCAATTAGCATCTACACAAGTGTCATGTCACAATCTAAGCAAATTGCATTTCTTATTTAAATAACCATTTTTGTATAAAAGACATTATTATAACAAATTCATTCTTTATTAATTATCATTAATGTTAACATAAAATAATAACAATAATAATAATAAACGTAATTACAACCACTAATTCCTCCTTTTTCCAGCTATATGATGACCTGAATGATTCTAGGAAGATGGAAGAGGCGAATGAGAGGTCAGGTGGTCCGGGAAGTGGTAAGTGTGGAGATATAAATTGTGTGTGTAAGTGGGGATGGGGTCACTAGACATGCACCCACACATATATGGACGTTTTATAGAATAATAATATGTTAAGAGTTGTAAGAATTACATAATACACGTGTACATATTGCATTACGCATGATGTAGCAATTACGTAACCGTCGCATTTTCTCTCTCGCTACCTTATTATTATTTAGGTATACGTACAAGTGAACTATATTACTAAAAATATAACATATAATTCATGTCACCATCTACCTTTAAATGTTTTATTCACCTCAACTCAACAAAGAGCTTATGAATCACCTCAAGTAACTCCCAATATTTGAGAACTGAAAACCTCTTAATGCTTATCCTTTTTTATGAAAATATTATTAATATACGTTTGTATTACAAGTCGAATATTTTAAGTTATTTGTCGGCAGTTTCCCCTAAACTATAAACTTAATTCATATCATATATTAAAAATCAGTTTATAATTTGCCAAGTATATGCTAAATCTAGCTAACCTTTTTGGATAAAAACTAGTCTTTTATGTTAATAGCACAATAATCAAGAACAGAGAAAACAAGATAAGAGAAAGTTTGAAGGTCTCTTCATATCTTATAACTTTTTAGTATATATGATATAACTAGTGAAGAATAAAGAGTACAGTTACAAACTGATATTGGATATTTCATTCTTAAGCCTATATATAAAACAAAACCTTCCTTGTGATATTCATGTTGAGTCTTGCCAGCATAGAAGCATGGTGATACATCTTCGGAGAATGTAGAATCTTGCTCGGTGCTCCTTCACCAATCGGCACCATTTCCGGCCACCCGATGACTTGCATCCTTTCCTCGTATATCTCCCACTGTTCGTTTTCTCCATCTTCCTCGCTAACATATCTCACTTATAAGAAAAAAGAGAGAGAAAGTTGTGTTTGATGAAAGTAGCAAACTGAGTGTGATGTGAAAGAGTTTTAGTTCCAACCCCATATATATAATATTCTAAAATGTTTAAAAAGGACATTGATGTACAAATTTTTCAAGCATAATAAAATGTCTATTATACTTATGGGAACATGATTAGAAATGACATATGCCCACACGGTCCATATATATGCACATGAATATTATTTTAAGCTTAAACCAAACATCATGTATAACTATATAAAAATTGATAGACATAAGTATATATATGGACATGATTTAATCTCTCAAACAAAAACCCATAATTGTTTTCATAAGCTTTCAGTTAGATATATATTTTTTTACATACTTTAAACATGGGTTTAATATATATATATATATATATATAGGAGAAAGATAAATCGAAAACCCACTCCAGTTGACTAAACCCTGAAAACCTTTGTAAAAAACCCATGTAAACTCAAGATACATTTCTAAAAAAAATAGGAAATGTAATATACATATATTTGAACATTTTTAAAAAAGAAACACAAAAAAACACTGAGTAGTTTTTTTTTTTTTTAAATGTTACAAATTTCAGGTTACATAATATGTTTGTCCAAAAAAAATGTAACATACAAATTTTCAACATTTTTTAAAAAAAAAAAAACTATTAAGCGTTTTTTACATTTTTTTTTCATAAATAGGTCCGTGTACATTTATATTACATTCCCTATTTTTTTTAGAAAAAAAATAAAAATGTTACATAGGGTTTATTTGGGTTTTCTCAACTCAAATGGGTTTTCTATATAGCCCTCCCCTATATATATATATATATATAGGGTCAGTATTTAGAGAAAACGCTCAAAAGTGTGAGAACGGAGAGAACGCTTATGGATCCTCAGATCAAAACAATCTATGGACTAGATGACGCGGTGGCATTTTCGTAAATAAAATCACTTTTATTAATCTGGCGCGCTTCATTAAGGGTAAAAGGGTCTTTTGACTTAACATAAAACGCCAAACTCACGCTATTAAAATCCCGCCTCAAAACACATAGCACACTTCATCATAATATAACGTCATAGATATAAAACGCCAAACTTTGTTTTTAACCGATAAAGCTAAACAAACGGTACTAAAACGACGGAACTTTATTACTAGCATTTACTGCAATAAAAATCGCGCGTAAAATACGCTCCAAAAACTTCCTATATAAACAAACTCTCAGAATTACTAAAATCCAAACCAAAAACCACAAAAACCTATATTTTCCTCTACACCATTCATCTTATAAACGCCAAAAAAAAACCAAAATATCAAAGATTCAAATCCATGTTTCTTTGATATACACTATTTTCTCAATAAACTTTCGCTCTATGCAATGAGCAAGATCCTCAATATAAACGCCAAAACATACAAAAACCACAAAACTTCAAAAAAGCCATTTCATGGAGATTCTATTTTTGTTCTCTATAAAGTTTAGCTAAACGGGATGGATAACATTGTTACACATCTTTCTTCACTGAGGATTAACAATGTTATCCATTTCGTTCAGCAAAACATTATTGAGTTTAGCACGACCAAAATTAGAAGTTTATGGAAGTTTTATTTAGTGGCGTTATTGGTTTTTTTTTTTTTTTTTTTTTTGGCGTTTGATTTCCTTGCCCGATCTTATATTGTTTGTTATTTAACTTCGAAGTAGCATGTCATGAACAAAGAGATAGAAAAAAGAAAAAGATGCAAAAAAAATGCCAAACTGAGAAATGTCTGTATTCTATAGGATTGAAAAAAAACGAGAAAAGTCTGTGTTCTATAGGATTGAAAAAAAAACGCCAAACTACTCTACACTGGCTCTCAAAGACCATCTGTATGTGTTCTATAAGAATGACAAATACAAAACGCCAAACTACTCTTCACTGGCTCTCGAAGACCTTGTCAATCTTCTTTTAATTACGGCCTGTTTGCATGTTGATGCGTAGTGTCCATAGGCTTTGCAGTTCTGACACTGTCTTTCTTTGGCCTCGGGTTTCGACTTTGATTTCTTTTTGTCAATTGCTATCTCCTGTTTAGATTTCAGGCGCTTCCGAGAACCAGAACCTTTGGATTTATAAGCTACAGGGACTCTTATCGGATTCTTGTCATTTTTATATTGACCAGTTATCTCGGCAAATCTATCCCTAGAACTAGCGGGGGGGGCAACAATCTGCATATCTTGAACCTTCTTCATATAAGATTGAACATGATCCTTGTATAAGGATAGCTCCTCTTTATTACCAGATAAACGGTTCAAAGTGTATTCAGTTGAATAAATAATATCTCGCATCATACTTTGCACATCAGGATCAAGCTCGGTCATATATTCACGACTAATTGAGAATTCAGGAGAGCAGTTTGGGGAGGCCTCCTTGCGCCATCTATTCAGAATGTATTGTTTTGGAAATTCTCTAATGTCCATAAGTCTCAAAACATAGAATATATGTCTACATAGCAAACCAAACTTTTCAAAACGTCTGCATGAGCAACTGCATGTGCAATCAGACTTACGGAACAATACCTGAAAAACGCCAAAAACAATAAAACGCCATTACAGAATGTTTGTCTCTATAAAGCCATGCATAGAATGTTTGTCTAAAAAAGAAAAGAACACACTGCATATCATAAAACGCCATTAACAGATACGCCATAAAAACCAAAACGCCATTATTTACCTCAAATAAGGATGTACAAAGCTGTTGGAAGTCATTTACAAAAAACTTAACAAACCCATCAGGCTGATCTTCGTAACGTTGATTTATGCAATCCGCAACTCCAATAAGCTCAGCTTGAACGTCACAAAAAATACTTTTTGTGTATATATCAACAGCTTGCCCTTCCAACAATTTGTAACTACTCTTCAACTGGGGTCTTTTGTATCGAGATTCATGATCATTTTTACGATGTGTGTGACGTTGTGCTTCTATTGCAGTCTCATAATGCGTCATGAACTCAACAAGAGTAGCTTTCGAATTGCACACTTGACCAAAAAAATGATTCTCACTCTCCGACCTAGATGTCGTTCGCATAAGACCAGACATATGCTCCATTCTATAGTATGCAGGGATCCAAGATTCCCTAAGTCCAAAAATATCAGATAGCCAGTCATTATCTTCTAAATTGAATTCTGCAATAACTGTTTCCCATTCTGATTCAAACTCTTCAGGTGTGATAATATCCGTCCACACAACACCACAGATACGTTCTTTAAAATTGGTGGAATTGCAAAGCCTAACACCAACCTATAAATAACACGAAAACGCAATGCATATATAAAAAAAAGACAAAACTTAATTAAAAAAACAGTAACAACGTACAAAACGCCATGTATCTTAAAACGCATTGTATACTAAAACGCCAAAGGTAAAAGAAGCATAACAACCTTTAGAGAAAGTTTATGCATCACATGCCACATGCATAACCGATGCCTCGTGTCAACAAATACAGCAGAAATAGCCTTCTTCATCGCTGGATCTTGGTCAGTGACAACAACTTTTGGTTGAGAACCAACAGCTTTAAGAAAAACTCTTAACAACCAAATATACGTATCAGCAGTTTCCGACGCCAACAATGCTGCACCAAATGTAACATTGCAGTGATGATTGTCTATACCAGTGAACGATACAAACACCATAGAGTATCTGCATATGAAAACGCCATGAGAAATGAAACAATAATAAAACGCCATTGAATGTAAACTAGTAAAACGCCATTGCATGTAAGCTAATAAAACGCCATTGCATGTAAAATATAAAAACGCCATGCATGTAAATTAATAAAACGCCAAAAACAAAGAAGTTGAATTATAAAAAATTACTTGTTGGAACGATACGTGGCGTCAAACGAAATCACATCACCAAACACGTGGTAATTACATTTGGCTTGATCGTCACACCAAAAAAGACCCTTCAAACGATTGTCTTCGTCTGTGATGTAATCATACGATAAATTAGGTTGGGAATGTTTTTTATTCATTCAAATGTTTCACATCCATATCAGTGTCATATTCCCCTATGAACAAGTTAATTTGCCTCTTATAGTTCTTAAATTCAACTTTGCTTGCGCCCACGTCTTCAAAACCGCCAAAACAAGTCTTCATAACATTAAACGCCTTGATAGGACCCAAATTCAGCTTAGACATGCTGTGTATAACATGCTTCTGGAGCTGAGTGAGGTGTCATTCAGTTGGAAGAAAATGCTTATCAGGACGTTCAACAAGTTCATGATTGTGCTCCTCGACAAACTTATACACCTTCCAAAATCTATCCTCAAATTCTACACATAACAGTGCACCACAATCAGTCCTCTTTGAAAAGTTAGATCGCACTACTCGCTACTTTTGATTGGGGTCCAACGTATCAACCTTTTTGTCCTTATATACCCCAGCTCTCGTACACAAGAAATACTTAATATGTAAGACACCTTTAGAGTTTGTCTTTGTAGTCCCTTTCCTGACTGAAAACCCACACTCCTTGGCATACTTAACATACATTGAATAACAATCATCAAGGCTTGAGAATAGCATGTCCTTTCTGGGCTTTAATTCTTCACTGACGTCAGGAATGATAAATGGTACTCCAGTTTTGGGGCAATGCCTTTGACTCGAGGAAGAGACTTCGTCTGAGAAAACACAGGGAGGAACAGAAAAATCAGAAAAACAGAGTGATGTCTCGTAATAACATTATACATTAAAACGCCATTAATTGAATAATAAAAAGACATAATAAACACATAATTTAAAAACGACATGATAAAAAAACCATGAGATGAATAATTAAAAACACTTAACAACATAAATAATTAACAAAATATAACATCATAATGAAAACGCCAAAATTAACAAAACTAATGTTTGCACAAATTAACAAAATAGTAATAACTGATATTCACAAATACTACTAAATAAAATTCAAAACTAATCAAATAGACGAAAAACGCCAATGATCGTAAAAACATAACAAATACACAAGAACGTAAACGACAATTAAAATTAATATCGAAAACTCCAATTGCAGCTATGAATAATAGATTAAATATCAATTAAAACGCGATTAAATTGCATAATTGAATAACGCTATGGAAAATCATACAACACATTATAAAAATAATAATACAAAAAAACGCCATAGAACAATGATAAAAGAGCAAAACGCCATATCTGTTGCATGATTTGCTGGAACGAAAAATAGAAAACGCCAACGAATTTTACTTTGTCGAACAGAATCCACGTTAAACGCCATAGATCTGAGAAAGCTTGCAAAGGAGGTAACAGCTAACAATAAATCTTTGGAGTTTTAATTTGAAAGAGATTTATAAAGTGAATAAGGAGGGAACGTATAAAAGGACAATCGTACCCCCGCATAATAATTAGGGCCCCCTGCCACGTGTTGAGCCAGGATCCGTTCTCACACTTTTCACCGTTCTCTCCTGAACCCGTTTCTGTATATATATATATATATATATATATATATATATATATAGGGAGAAGATCATGCGAGAACCACCTCTTATTGCGAGAACCGCGAGAACCAATGTGAACACAACAAAAAATGCCTAAAAATAGCTAAAAATCACACAAAAATTTTTTTTTTAATTTTTTAATATTTTTTATAAAAAAATCGCTACTTTTCGAAGCAAAAAAAAATTAAATTTTTTTTTTTTTTTGGCTTTTAAAAGTAGCGATTTTAACATAAAAAATATTAAAAAATTCAAAAAAAAATTTTAGATTTTTTTTTATTTTTTTAGATTTTTTTAGGTTTTTTGGGGGTTTAGTTTTTAGCATTTTAGCTTGGGGGGTGGGGGAGGGGGGTTTAGGTTTTTTTTTTGGGGGGGGGGGGGGGGTTGGGGTTTGGTTTTTTTTAGCATTTAGCTTGGGGGGGTTAGGTTTTTTTTGGGGGGGGGGGGGTTAGGTTTTTTTAGCTATTTAAGTTGTGTTCACATTGGTTCTCGCGGTTCTCACAATAAAGGTGGTTCTCGCATGAGCTCCTCCCTATATATATATATATATATATAAGGATTTATTGTCAGAACCGCGAGAACCAATGTAAACACAACCAAAAATAGCTAAAAAACACACATATTTTTTTTTATTATTTTTTATATAAAAATCGCTACTTTTAGTTTCTAAAAAAATTCGAGTAACAATTATGGATTCACATGTGTATATGTATCATTTCTTTGATAAATTCCATATACATTACCAGTATTAGACAATTGCACTTTCATTTACACTACAATCAGTAATACAATACTTTTTACATTACAAATATTAGAAATGCACATGTGCATCTATATGTTTGAACAAAATATAACGTGTTTTTGGTACATTACTTTAAATACACTTTCCTTATCATCTATCATACCATCCACAATACACTACCATTACCTCCTAGTATCCATAATACACTACAATTACCTCCTACTATCCATAATACACTACCATTACCTCCAACTATCCATAATACACTACCATTACCAATATGTATATTATTTTTCACTTTATGCGCATGTGCATCAACACCCTTCATACCATACCAAACAACATATTATATCATAAAGTGACAAATATAACCAAACCATCAACCACTAGATATAACTAACCAAAAACATGTACATTGGCCTACTTCGTCATTTAAAATCACAAACTTTTTTATACCAAAACACGTTATATCACGTTCATACATATAGATGCACATGTGCATCTTATATATTGTTAATGTAAAAAGTAGTGTATTAGTGTAAATGAAAGTGCAATTGTCTAATACTGGTAATGTATTACGAAATTTGTCAAAAAAAATGATACATATGCACATGTGCAATGATAATTGTTACTAGAATTTTATTTTTTTTTTTGGTAACGAAAAAATAAAAAAATAATGATTTTTAATTATAAAATAATAAATTAAAATAATTTTTGTGTTTTTTTAGGTACTTTTACGTTTTTTTTTTCACATCGGTTCTCATAAATATATATAGGAAGGTTCTACGCAGAACACAAAAATATTGCGAGAACACGCAGGACACAATAAATCACCTATTTTTTTAATCCTAAAAACCTAAAATGTAAATGAAAATGTTGCAAATGTAAGATTTATTGTTTCTTACACTAGAATTCAAAACAAAATATGGAATTTTTTTACATTTTGTATAACCTACACATATGTAGATTATGTGTAGGTTAAATTACATTCATGTATGTAAGCTACGTGTAAGTAAAAAATGGTTTTTTATGTATATATAATACACATATAAATGTAAGAAACATAAAATTTAAAAAAACATGAAACTTAAATCCCAAAATCTAATGTTTTAGAGTTGTTGTTTTTGTTCTCACAATAGTTAGTGTTCTGTAATGATCCTCATATATATATATATATATATATATATATATATATATATATATATATATAGGATAAGGATCTGTTAGAAACCATCCTTTATTACGAGAACCAATGTGAACACAACCAAAAATATCTAAAAAACACACAAAATTTTTTATTATTATTTTTATATAAAAATCACTACTTCTAGTTTCTAAAAAAATAAAAAAAAATCGAGTAACAATTATGGATGAAAATGTGCATATTTATCATTTCTTTGACAAATTCCGTAATACATTACCAGTATTAGACAGTTGCACTATCATTTACACTACCATCAGTAGTACAATACTTTTTACATTACAAATATTAGAAATGTACATGTGCATCTATATGTATGAACATGATATAACGTATTTTTGGTACAGTACTTTGAATACACTTTCTTTTCATCTATCATATCATTCATAATACACTACCATTACCTCCTACTATCCATAATACACTACCATTACCAATATGTATAGTATTTTTCACTTTATGCACATGTGCATTAACACCCTTCATACCATACCAAACAACATATTACATCATAAAGTGACAAATATAACCAAACCATCAACCACTAGATATAACTAACCAAAAACATGTATATTGGCCTACTTCATCATTCAAAATCACAAACTTTTTGTATCAAAACACGTTTTATCACGTTTATACATATATATGCACATGTGCATTTTATATATTGCTAATTTAAAAAGTAGTGTATCACGGATGGTAGTGTAAAGAAAGTGCAATTGTCTAATACTGGTAATGTATTACGTAATTTGTCAAAGAAATGATACATATGCACATGTGCATTGATAATTGTTACTAAAAAAATTTTTGTAACGAAAAATAGCGATTTTTAATTAAAAAACAATAAAAAAATTGTGTGTTTTTAGGTATTTTTAGGTTTTTTTTTTGTTCACATTGGTTCTCGCAATAAGAGTGGTTCTCGAATGAACACTACCCTGTATAGAAAAATGTATTGTACAAAATACCTTAATGTACGAACTGTGCGCGACATCTATTTTGCACATTATGTTAAAAAGATTAAATATCGCATGTTACTAAAAAAATGATTTTTACAAGAATCGCATGTTACAATATTTTACATTATTTTTTGGATTCGCATGTTTTTACACAAAAGGAATTCGCATGTTATATGATTTTTGTAAATCAACCAAACTGACACATCAGATCTCTTTTCTCTAGGTGTATATCAAATCTCTTTTCTCTCTCTTAGATCAGAAAATCAGATCTCTATATCTCCTTGCTCACTAACCAGAAATCAGATCTCTCTCAGATCTGTTACAGTGACGAGAGCGAACGGCGAAGGTGTTTGCGGTGGTTGCTTGTGGAGGTGTGGTGGTGAGCATTGGAGGTTTTTTGGTGTATATCAGAGTTCGGTGACGGTGTTGGTGGTGCCAGCGACCTGAGGTGACTCACTTGATGAGTCCGGCGACCTCCGCCTAGGCTCCGACACCGCCTCCTACGCTTGACTCCACCGTCGAACGGTTGTCTCCATCGTCCAACCGTCGTCGAACGCTTGTATCCACCGTACCGGTAGAGTATGTACCTTCGCCACCGGATTTTCGACTTCGGTGAAGAGTTCACATGCCTCTGTATCCTCCGCTCCAAGCTATCCGGTTCAAAAAACTTACGAGATAAAATCCACGTGGTTGATTCTGATTCGAAGGTGAAGCAGTGGTTGTTTAGTGGTGGTCTGGGGGTGCACAGTGGGGGCTGGATGGCAGTGGTGGGGTGGTCTGACAGTGGTTTTGTGACTGGTAGTGGGGGTGTGGGGCAACATCATCAGATCGGATCCGACGATGACGATGGCATAAGGTATGATTTTTATGCAATTTATGGTCAATTTAGGGTTAAAGATTTGTGGGTTTTGCTTGATTTATTAAATAATGGAAAAAATCCATCTGGGTTTTGAAGGGTTTTGAGTTTGGTGAAATGGGTATGTGAGTTTACATGAGTTTATAGCTGATGCATGGTCGAATATTGGTGTTCTAATGTGTTTAAGTTTATGTTTTTACATAGCTTTTAGTTTCGAATAGCCTACTTTTGATTGGAATTGTGTTTTACAGGTCTAACGGAGTTTAAGGAGCTATTTGGAAGTTATTCGGAGCACCGGGAGCGAACCCGATCATCCGGAAATGCGAAATACAAGAAAACACGAAAACCCACCCTATGGGGGCGTCGGCGACGCCCTAGGGCCGTCGTCAACACAGTTTTCTATGCCCCGTAGCTGAAAAATGGCGTAAACAGCGAGTTTTTGTGTCGACAGAAAAATGGAACAACGGAGTCGCGACGGTGACGCCCCCTTCTACGTGCCGACGGGTTTTCTTGTTCCGTTTCATTGTTTGACGATTAAAAACGTATTTGGGGTCCATTTCGGGGGTTACACATTATTTTGAGTTTGAACTTTATTCTTGGAGCCCAGAGACCACCATACATCATCCCCAATCCATCTAAGACACCAATCATCAACCGAATTCATCACCAATCTTCATTCCATAACCCTAATCACCATAAATCATTCAAACCACTTATCACCACCAATCATCCTAAACCCTAATCACCATTTTCACCACTTCAAAGCTGCAAGATGATGATGTTCAAGTTCCAAACATCCGGTGATCGCGTTCATTCGACTATGAGCGGCTAAATTCTTGTGGGTTTCACCCCGGCGTAGGTTTTTGTAAGTTTCTAGGGTTTAAACATTGTATTTGAGATTCGATTTGTGACAAGTTGTGATTTGATTTTGAAACTTATGATAATTGTCTTGCATTTGTATTGAATTCGTAAATTGTCAAGTGAAGATTAAATTTGACTTTACGAAATGTGTATATGCAATCATGCCTTGTCTAAGTTAGAATTTACATGTGCTTGGTAAAGAAGTGCATTTTTTGTCCGTTCTTTGTAACGTTGATAGCTATTGGCACCTAAGCCTCGCAACACTAAATTCGTTAGTCATATTTGCAATTGAATTGAATCTAAAACGTGTAGAAACCCTAGGACTTCAATTACCGAATCGGGTGTGAACCTTGTTCTCATATATTGTTTTAAACCATTTATTAAGTTTTCCTGCAATCGTCTAAGCTTTTCTTAGTTAAGTAATTCAAAACAAAATTGTCGGTTCACTCCGACACCTTTTCAACCAAACAAAGTAATCGACATGGGTGGCTCTTTAGGTGTGCGAGGAGGACTTCCGCACAAGGGCCGTTTTTTCGAGGGGCACGGGATTTTTTTTAAAAAAATTCAATATATATATATATATATGTGTGTGTGTGTGTGTGTGTGTTATTTTTTAAAAAAAATGTACACGCATAACAAATCCAATATAGAGGCCCATTATCAAAAGATTTGTATTTTTTATAATTTACCCAACTTAACAATAGGTTTATTGGGCCCAATCCAATACTAAAATGATTAAAAAAAGAAATACGTAATTTTGTTGTTTATCGTTAAAGCATATGGGCCCATTTTTCGAGCTCGAACAGGGTACGTGAATTCTCAGAGACGCCACTGGTAATCGAGTTAATAGCAAGCTTCATAATTAAAGTGACAACATCTAAAATCAATAACGTTTATACGCAAACCACAAACTCTTCGTGGTTCGACCCCTTACTTCCACTAATGCATTGTTAAGGGTAATTTGGGACTATAAATATTATCTTTGACCGGAGCACGACACTCCGATCAAATTTTGGCGCCGTTGCCGGGGAGTTCGTGCGCTTTTGTTACTTTCTCTATTTTCTTGTTACGCGGATGTGTTACGTGTGCAGGTTACAGGTAGTGCATGCATACAAGGAATTCCGGGAGGACCTCACCGTTAGTGTTCGAACCGAAGATCGAAATGGTAGTTAGAAAGAATTTAGCCAACCGGTTGGAAGCAACTCTTGCTTCTGACCCACTCAACACCCATCCACCATCTTCGTAATCCATTGAACCTAGTTTAAAGGATCCCCAAAATTCAAACCTACCCAACAATCAAAACCAAATTCAATACCGAGGCAACCTTCGCTCCAACGCAAACATTCAACATGATCAACCGAGCGATGGTAACAATTCAAGTCCACCAACAACAACAGACGAACACCCACACCTCCACATCAAAACCCGAATAGACAAAACCCATTACCACCCAACATCAACAACTGAAACGTTAACCCCAATCGTGGAGTTAACCAAAATCGCGGCAATCCCGCAAATGAAGATCAATTCCTCAATCTCGATGATTTGAGGAATGCTATCCCCGATGATGAACCATTTAGTGTTCTCGGTTATCAATCGCCGGAACATGTGAGTATTCACTTGGAATACTCGGACGACGGGGGAAATTATGACGAGAGGGTTGATGATGACATATGGGGAGATGTCAATGCGGATAACATTTACAATGCTCGGGGATTTGAGAATGAGGATTTCGGCTACCAAAACGCCAATTATGTGGGAAACAACGAAGCTTATAGATACGGATATGGCCGAAACGACGGGTATGGTAACAACCGCCAACCACGAAACAACCGAAGGAACCGGGACGACGGTTATTATAACAACAGCAATAATGTTAACCGTAACCAGATTCCCCAATTCGTGGGTGGTGGTAATCAAGGCGGTGATAGAGGCGGTGATCGAAGAGGTAACCGAAGATCGGGGGATCAAGAGGTTAATGGTCCACGTCGTCGTCCTCAACAAACTCCAAGGGGTGTGAATGATCGATTTAGACCGGTGGTCACCGACAGTGACTCACCCATTGTTTGTCCACCTCGAGGAGTGAGGTCATTTGAATGTAAGCCGAACTACATCAACACCTTGCGTCATTTCAACGTTAAGATACACGACGAGCCGTATACACACCTATCGGAATTTTCCGCTATATGTGGTACAATAGGGGGCGTGATTTTGAGATAGAGGAAGTGAAATTGAGGCTATTTCAATTCTCATTGAAGGACAAAGCAAAACAATGGTTCGTCACACTTCCGGCAAAAAGCATTCGCACGTGGGCCAAGATGCAACAAGTTTTTCTCGACGAGTACTACTCAATAGCAAAGACCGATGATGCAATGGATGAAATTCGGTCGTTTCGACTTTTGGGGGAATTGTTACATGAGGCTCTTACTCATTTTAAAGAATTGGTTCAGAAATGCCCTCACCATCAAATTCCGAGGTGGGAGTTATTGAAGTGTTTCGTAAGGGGTTTGGACTCGGAAGAACATAAGTACCTACTATCCACGAGTAATGGTACCTTGTTGAATAACCATGAGAAAGATGATTAGGAGTTTATAGAAAGAATGAGCAAAAACTCCAAAGCGGTTGCTATGGCGGACCGAGCCAAAAAGCATCCAACCTCAAGGTCTTGGCCCGATCGTGACGCTAGTTCTAAGGATCAGATTGAAACATTAGAGCGGGAGTTGGCCCATATGAAGAAGAAAGAAGTGGGTGCAGTGCAA
This sequence comes from Helianthus tuberosus, assembly GCA_030545235.1. Classification (NCBI taxonomy): domain Eukaryota; kingdom Viridiplantae; phylum Streptophyta; class Magnoliopsida; order Asterales; family Asteraceae; genus Helianthus; species Helianthus tuberosus. The sequence continues at coordinate 6,825 of JARYGA010025971.1, read as the reverse complement.
TATGCTGTGTGTGAAGAAAGTGGTGACATCGGTCACCGGACCAAGAATTGCCAAGAAAACATGACCCGATCCACCGCGGATGAGAATCAAGTGTATGGAGACTAAAGGCATTATGATATGAACTCCAACACTTACCGCCCCGGGTTGAGGAACCATCCTAACTTTAGGTATGGTAATGCCTCCAACCAAATGAACTCGAATTTCCAATCGAGAAATCAAGGTGGGTCCTCGTACCAAAATCGCCAAGGCGGTAACCAAGGGGGTTACCAAAGAGGTTACAATCAAGATGGTAACGGGTCGGCGAATAATCAGGGTGACGGTGACGATTTGGGTGCCAAGATAGATGCGCTATTGAATGTGGTGAAGGAATCTAGTAGCGACATCAAGGAGATGAAAAGAGTTAATGAGATGAGGGATAAATCTCATGAGGCATTGGAAAAGCAAGTTGGTCAACTTGCGAAAGAAATGGCCCAAATGAGAGGAAGTCGAGGAAGACTCCCAAGTGACACTACAGTGAACCCAAAGCATCAAGGCTCTAGCACAAGCAATGTGAGGAATGCACGCGTTAGTGCAGTAAGTCTTCTTTCAAACGATGAAATTTGTAGTGTCAAAAGCATTCCACCACCACAATTTGTTAATGGTGTAGTGGAAAATTTAAGTGATGAGTCGGAAAGTGAAAATGAACAAGAAACGATTTCACAAATTAAAATTGAGAACGTAACTAAAAACTCTTTTTGTGAAAATTGTTTAAATCAACTTCATGATAAGGACAATGATATGGGTGTGGAGTTTAATACCATTCCCTATCCTTTGGCCATACTTAACCCGATTAATGCATCAAAGTTTGAAAAACGGGGCCTACCAAAGGATGAGAGGTGGGAAATTTTTAAACAAGCAAAAATTAATTTACCGTTACTTGATGACATTAAAAAGATTCCGGCTCATGTGGAATGCTTAAAGGAGTTAAGCATTGAAAAACGGCACAACAAATTAGCCGAACCGGTTGATTTGATATCACATGTTAGTGCCGTTGTATCGAGTGCCTTCCCCCAAAAAGCTCAAGATCCGGGAGATCCTCTTATTCCAATCCAAACTGGAACATTCAAAATTAATAGGGCACTCTTAGATCTTGGAGCTTGTGTGAGCATCTTGCCCGGGAGTCTGTACGACCAATATGATTTTGGTCCTTTGAAAAAGTTTGACACCCTCGTGGTGTTGGCCGATCAGACTCCCACGCATCCAAGGGGGATGGTGGAATATGTGATTGCGAAGGTTGATGATTGCTACTACCCAGTGGACTTTTTGGTAGTAGACTTGTGTTAAGGACACACAACCGATAGTCATACTAGGTAGATCGTTCCTCGCAACAGCTAATTCCATAATAAATTGTGCAACGGGAACGGTAAGCATGAATTTTGGGAACCGAGAATTTATTTTGAATGTATTTCCTATGTTATTAACCCTCTTGGTGAGGATAAGTGTCCTAAGAAGGACATGAATCCAAACAAAAAGGTATGTGCTATGGTTGGTAAGTTTGGAGAATCAAAGAAAAAACTGGTCAAGAAGAAGAAGGCGAAGAAGTCGCCTCAAGAAAAGAGGGAAGAAGAGGAGCTGAGAAAGTTTGGTCCGTTTGGGAGTAGATGGTATGAATCACCGGTGGGTGATTTGGATGGGTTCGTGGGCGACAAGCACGCCATTCGACCACCACGAGGTGGTAAGTTAATTGTTGGTGTATACTTTTTATAGTTCTTTTTAGTTTATCTCCGTAATCTAGTTTGTCTTGTTCTACATTTCCATTATGTACTTTGTTTTGCTTAGTAGTTAAAGGAACTTTGTGGGTGTGTTCCCTATATAACCCTCACGAGACTTACTCGTCCTCCCGAGCTATCGGGAGGTTTAAAAGGGCTTGTTGCATAAGCTAAATGCAATCGTGATTCCTACGAAAGTGAGTTAGGTTTGTTGTTATCGTAAATTATTTTTCCACAAAAATAAAATTGAAGTAACGAATGACTTGGTAAATCTTTTATAAAAATGGTAGAACGGGTAGCTAACAAATTTTGATGGTTGTGAGAAGCATGCTTCTACACAAGGATTTAGATTTGTAGGTACATTATGTTCGTGAGATGACCATTTTTATCAAAGAGTTAATAGCACACGAGGAACAAGAAAAATCCAGGTTCGTTGGTTTCTTTTTTTTATTAGTATTTAGTTAATAAGTGGATTGTAAATTGTATAGTATTGACCGAGGTGAAATTTTGGAAGACTAGTCGTGTCACATCCCTTGTGCGTATTAAAAGCTTTATTTTCACATATTGAGGACAATGTTGACCTCAGGTGTGGCGATGGGGAGAAAAAGTTTTCGGTTTTGACCCCTTCCATTTAAACACTATACATTGAGGACAATGTTGACCTCAAGTGTGGGGATGGGGGAAAATTTCAAAAATTTCCAAAAATGTCGTCGTTAGAAGCAATCTAAAAAGCACAAGTAACTAAGTCAATGAGGGATAACACAACCCATTTGGTCTTTTATCATGGTCAAGTTCAAATGATTAACATGAAGGGTATTTAGCGGGTGGTTATTTGGGAATAATCCACCTAAGAAATTAATACATTATGCACATCACATACCATACCCTTTATACGTGAGATTTTGAGCCACTTTTACATATCAGAGATATATATATATATATATATATATAATTCTTTGTTTGAGTGGATCATTAGTCGCGTATTATAGAACTTGCAACTTTTGATACATTTGAGACCATAGACCGAATACAAGCACAAGAATGATTATGGCATTAGGTAAACCTTTTCTCCTTATGCCATTTATCTATCCTTACCCAATTAAATCCCCTAGTCGCCAACTTTGAGCCTAAACCTTTCGTTTGATCAACCCATTTAACCCACGACTGTTAAACCTTTTATTTTTAACCCGTGTGATGAAAATTCAATCTTAGTTAGTTTGTTTGTAAAGTTGTGTTAAAAAATTGAAAATTCAGAAAATGTTGTGAAAAAGAACAGAAAATCGTCGAGAAAATACAAAAATATGTGTTTATAGTTTGTTGAATAAAAGGCGAAAATTGTTGCCTTCTAGTTCGATGTTGATAGATAGTTGTGTCTAGCATAGTTATTTTGTATTAAAAATCGAGTTTTCATCACATTAGCCACTTTAAAAATATCATATTTCCTACCCTTAGCCTAGCCCCATTACAACCCTTTAAACTACTTTTGACTCATGCTTAGAATTGTGTTCGGTGGTGAAGAATGATTAAGTTGCAAGCATATGCGGGTATGTGTTCTAATCGGTTTGAGTGACTACTTAAAAAGTGCTAATGCATTATCTATTAGCCAATTTTTGAACCGAGTGGAGAGAACATTGTGAGGGATATGCGTGATTTGTTAGTTTCAAGGACAGGTTAAACTTGGGTAACCATTCTTATGTGAATATTCACTTTACCGCTAAATGTTTTGAAAATTGTAAAAATCATGAACGGGTATGATATTAGACCTTAACTTATGTCTCGAGAATGGGGTGTGTGTTTTTCGTTCGACCCACGTGAAAGTGAAAAACAGATTTGCTTGAGGGCAAACAAAAGACAAGTGTGGGGATGTGATGTGTGGTCGAATACCGGTGTTCTAATGTGTTTAAGTTTATGTTTTTACATAGCTTTTAGTTTCGAATAGCCTACTTTTGATTAGAACTGTGTTTTATAGGTTTAACGGAGTTTAAGGAGCTATTTAGAATCTATACCCTGTAGCTGAAAAATGGCGTAGACAGCGATTTTTTGCGTCGACAGAAAAATGGAACAACAGAGCCGCTCGGCGAAGCAGGGGATGGCGTCGGCGACGCCCCCTTCTGCGTGCCGACGGGTTTTCTTGTTCTGTTTCATTGTTTGAAGATTAAAAACGTATTTGGGGGTCCATTTTCGGGGGTTACACTTTATTTTGAGTTTGAACTTTGTTCTTGGAGCCTAGAGACCACCATACATCATCCCCAATCCATCCAAGACACCAATCATCAACCGAATTCATCACCAATCTTCATTCCATAACCCTAATCACCATCAATCATTCAAACCACTTATCACCACCAATCATCCTAAACCCTAATCACCATTTTCACCACTTCAAAGCTTCAAGATCATGATGTTCAAGTTCCAAACATCCGGTGATCACGTTCATTCGACTATGAGCGGCTAAATTCTCGTGGGTTTCACCCCGGTGTAGGTTTTTGTAAGTTTCTAGGGTTTAAACATTGTATTTGAGATTCAATTTATGACAACTTGTGATTTGATTTTGAAACTTATGATAATTGTATTGCATGTGTATTGAATTCGTAAATTGTCAAGTGAAGATTAAATTTAACTTTACAAAATGTGTATGTGCAATCATGCCTTGTCTAAGTTAGAATTTACATGTTCTTGGTAAAGAAGTGCATTTTTGTCTGTTCTTTGTAACGTTGATAGCTATAGCACCTAAGCCTTGCAACACTAAATTCGTTAGTCATATTTGCAATTGAATTTAATCTAAAACGTGTAGAAACCCTAGGACTTCAATTACCAAACCGGGTGTGAACCTTATTCTCATATATTGTTTTAAACCATTTATTAAGTTTTTTGTGCAATCGTCTAAGCTTTTCTTACTTAAATAATTCAAAACAAAATTGTCGGTTCACTCTGACACCTTTTCAACCTAACAAATTAATCCAGTTAATAACAAGCTTCAAATTAAAGTGACAACATCTAAAATTAATCACGTCCATACGTAAACCACAAACTCTTCGTGGTTCGACCCCTTACTACCATTAATGCATTGTTAAGGGTAATTTGGGACTATAAATATTATCTTTGACCGGAGCGCGACACTTCGATCAATACCTTCTGTGATGAGTTTAAGCACAAATTGATAATGGGGTTTCTTGATTTGTTTAAAGATGGTGAAAATATTGGTGGGTTTTGTGGAGCTTTTAAAAGGGTGAAATGGGTATCTTGAGTTTTGGCTAAAAATATTAAAGGGTAAATTACATTTTTCGTCCTTTATGTTTGTATCGAATTGCAATGGATAACCTTTAACTTCAATAATTACAGTCATAATCCTTTATTTGCAAAACTCATTACACGCTACGTCCTTTTACCATAACCTGGTTAAAAATTTTAGTTAACTATGGCATTTGCAAGGCACACAAGGGTACCATTGTAATGTTACCAGTATGTTTAATAATATATTTTAACAAATAATGGAGCGCTAATCAGAAGGATATAACAAGCATATCCACCGTTGGTGGTGGTAAAAAACGTCAAGATCAGATGATACGTAACAACAATGGCACCAACAGCAGCCGTTAACAGCAACTGCACGACAATAATCAAGTAAATATTCCGAATAAACGACCACCGGAGCTCAGGCGACTCCGTCATCATCGGATATAACGGATCATCTGATCCAGATTCAATGTCAGGTTTCAAAACCGGTTGTTGATTCCACATTTTTAACAAGATCGTTGATAATTGATTACGAATTGAATACTTAGGGTTTCAGGATTTAGATTGGTTTAACGGATTCTGGATTTTATGATGAGTTATGTGGATTAAATGTTTGGGATTGAACGACGTCGTTACACGCGTTTTTCGGCGGTTCTCGAAACTTCCGGTGAACCGGCGTTTATACTTGTACATATCATTTCGTTGTTGTTAAAAATGTTTTATTCTCCGGTGCTTGGTTGCAATTCACCGATTAACTCTGAACTTTCCGTTATGTTGATTGTAAAATACAATTCTGAAAAGTTCGCAGAAAGTGTTTGGTGGGTTTTTTTTATCAAAAAATAATAAACCACGGGCGATTTGATGGTATGGTGGTAGTGGTGGCTTTCATAGCGGTGGCGGCGGATTTGATGGTGGTGGTCGGGGTTGGTGGGAGAAAGACAGAGAACTGAGAGTTGAGATAGGGAGATACAGGTGTTTATTTGTTTAAATATATTATTAAACATACTGGTAAAATTACAAAGGTACCCTCGTGTGCCTTACACATGCCATAGTTAACTGAAAATTTTAACCAGGTTATGGTTAAAGAATGTAACGTGTAATGAGTTTTACAAATAAAGGACTGTGACTGTAATTATTGAAGTTAAAAGCTATACATTACAATCCGATACAAACATAAAGGACGAAAAGTGTAATTTACCCAAAGATTCAAACTTTTTAGTTTTTACAAGTTTTACAGAAGGTTTACAAAAGCGTTGGAGAGAAAGAGAAAGAGAGAGAGAGAGAGAGATGGAGGAGGAAGGTGGTGAAGGGGGAGAGAGGCATGTGTTCAAAGATGGGAGTTTGATAACTTCATTGCTTGTGATTTTTGTATATCATCGCTGATTTTTTGATGTCATCGGTAATTTGCCATAGAGAGACAGTAGACAGAGAGGCTGTAGAGAGAGGAAGCGACAAGAAAGTGAAAAATCAGTGGCACGGCTACGTTTCCGGCAGCCGCAGTGCCGCTCATGGCGGCTGTGGGCTTCACGGTAAACAGCGGCAACACCGATGGAGGTTGTATGGTGGGCAGAGGTGGGTGATGCTGGTGGCGCCGATGTTGCCGGTGGTTTTTATATTTTTCAGTCGGTGGTCCCGGTGGTGCCGGTGGTCTTTGTTTCATCCCGGTGGTGTTGGTGGCCCCGGTTTGCCGGCGGTGCCTATGGTGCCGATTTTTATATCATCGGTAAATTGCCATTCTTTAGTTTTTATTATTTGAAACTGTATTTTTTTATCTTTGTTTTTGTTATTGATCTTTTGTGTTGAAAGTAAAGATATCGGTTGAGTTGGTAGTGATAGTTCA
>JARYGA010025970.1:0-41267 GCA_030545235.1 Helianthus tuberosus | reverse complement strand
CAGCCGCAACTTCCATGCCGTTTCTGTACTAACTGTGGGAAATCAGGCCATCTCGCCAATGTTTGTCGATCTGCTCAGAATCCCGCGGTTCAGAACCCGGCTCAACAAGTTGCTCAGCCTCCTGCTCCGCAACAGGGTCAAGCTGCAAGACCACAATACCCACCGGGTGCTTGTTACAATTGTGGGGATCTGACCCACTATAGAAATCGGTGCCCAAGACTGGCGAACCAGAACCAGAACCAGAATCAGGCTCCGGCTCGAGGCCGAGTTTTTAACATGAATGCCCAAGAGGCACAGGCTGACGATAATGTGGTGAACGGTACGTTCTTTATTAATAATCAGCCTGCATCTGTTCTTTTCGATTCTGGTGCCGATAAGAGTTTCGTGTCCTTGTCTTTTGAGCAAATGCTTCGCGTGTCTAGAACGAAACTAGGCAAATCTTTGACAGTACAGGTTGCTAGTGGTGAACCCATTATTCTTGATTCTGTTCTTCACAACTGCCAGTTGAATCTTAACGACCATCTTTTTCCTATTGACCTCGCGCCTATGCAACTTGGAAGCTTCGACGTTATTGTGGGAATGGATTGGTTATCCAAGCATCACGCAGAGATAGTTTGTTCTAAGAAGATTGTTCGTGTGCCACTTTCGACAGGCGAGATCCTGCAAGTTCAAGGTGAGAAGCCTACCGGTGGTCTCAAACTCATGTCTTGTTTTAAAGCTCGGAAGTATCTGCAGAAGAACTATGTGGCTTTCTTAGCACATGTTACAGAAGATAAAGGCAAGGGTAAGTCTATTTCAGATATTCCTGTCGTTCGGGATTATTCTGAAGTATTCCCTGAAGACTTACCTGGTCTACCTCCAGCACGCCAAGTCGAGTTCCGCATTGATCTCGTACCTGGTGCAACCCCCATTGCCAGAGCTCCATATCGTCTTGCACCGTCGGAGATGCAAGAGTTGTCTAAACAGCTTCAGGAGCTCTCTGACAAAGGTTTTATACGTCCTAGTTTTTCACCTTGGGGTGCTCCCGTTCTTTTTGTCAAGAAGAAGGATGGATCCTTTAGGATGTGTATCGATTATCGTGAGCTTAACAAGCTTACCATCAAGAATCGATATCCCCTACCTCGCATCGATGATCTCTTTGATCAGTTACAAGGCGCTTCTTATTTTTCGAAGATTGATCTGCGTTCCGGATATCATCAACTTCGGGTGCAAGAAGAAGACATTCCGAAGACAGCATTCCGTACTCGTTATGGACATTACGAGTTCACAGTCATGCCATTCGGTTTGACTAATGCTCCTGCTGTTTTCATGGACTTAATGAATAGGGTCTGCAAACCTTATTTGGATCAGTTCGTCATTGTTTTTATTGACGATATCTTGATTTACTCTAAGACGCGAGCTGATCACGAGCAGCGTCTTCGTCTTACTCTGGAACTCCTGAAGAAAGAGCAACTTTTCGCCAAATTCTCCAAGTGTGAATTTTGGCTTAAAGAAGTTCAATTTTTGGGACACATTATCAACGAACGAGGTGTTCATGTAGATCCCTCCAAGATCAGTGCGATTAAGGATTGGGATACGCCTACTACTCCTACTGAAGTTCGTTCATTTCTTGGTCTAGCGGGTTATTATCGCCGCTTCATTGAAAACTTCTCTAAGATTGCAGTTCCTCTAACTGCTCTAACTCAGAAGAAAATGCCCTTTTACTGGGGGTTCAGACAAGAGGAAGCTTTTCAACACCTGAAGCAGAAGCTTTGCGATGCGCCTGTTCTATCATTGCCTGAGGGTGATGATGATTTTGTTGTGTATTGTGATGCATCGAAATTGGGTCTTGGCTGTGTTCTTATGCAAAGGAACAAAGTCATAGCCTATGCATCAAGACAATTGAAGATACATGAGAAGAACTACACCACTCACGATCTTGAGTTGGGTGCAGTTGTCTTTGCTCTCAAAATCTGGAGACACTATTTGTACGGTACAAAATGTGTGGTTTTCACTGACCACAAAAGTCTTCAGCATATCTTCAACCAGAAAGAACTCAACATGAGACAACGACGTTGGGTTGAGCTTTTAAACGACTATGACTGCGAAATTCGCTACCATCCTGGTAAGGCGAATGTCGTGGCTGATGCATTGAGTCGTAAGGAACGTACTAAGCTTCATTGTGTACGCGTTCAATCTGTTATTCAAGCTCGATCTGATATTCAAGCCCGCATTTCTCTAGCCCAGCAATCTTGTGTTTCACAAGGTTTGATGGATAAGGAATTTCCCTATCACATAACACCTGCTCTTGAACTGAAGGACAATGGGTCATATTACTTCATGGACCGTTTGTGGGTCCCAAGCCAGGATGATATTCGTACCTTGCTTATGGATGAAGCCCATAAGTCTCGTTATTCTATTCATCCGGGCTCAGATAAAATGTACAAGGATCTTCGTATTCACTATTGGTGGCCTGGTATGAAGAAAGACATTGCCTTATACGTATCCAAATGCCTTACATGTCTTAAGGTTAAGGCTGAACACCAGCGTCCTTCTGGTTTATTGGAGCAACCAGAGATCCCAGTTTGGAAATGGGAAAACATTACTATGGATCTCATTACTAAACTCCCGCGCACAAAGAAGGGTCATGATGCCATCTGGGTAGTCGTTGATCGTCTTACAAAGTCAGCACATTTCTTACCAATCCGCGAGGATTTTCCTACTGATAGACTTGCTCAAATCTATGTGGATGAAATTGTAGCTCGACATGGTGTTCCGTTGAACATCATTTCTGACAGAGATGCTCGTTTCACTTCTCATTTTTGGAGAACCATGCAATCTGCCATGGGGACCCAACTAAATCTGAGCACAGCTTATCATCCGCAAACGGATGGTCAATCTGAGAGAACAATCCAGACTCTGGAGGATATGCTTAGAGCTTGTGTGATCGATTTTGGTGGTAGCTGGGATTCACATCTTAAATTGATTGAATTCTCCTACAACAACAGTTATCACACTAGCATCAAAATGGCTCCTTTCGAAGCTCTCTATGGTCGAAAATGTCGTTCACCAGTCTGCTGGAATGAGATTGGCGAGGCTCAACTTACTGGACCTGCCCTCATTTTAGAGACAACTGACAAGGTCAAGAAAGTTCGTGATAACCTTCAGGCAGCTAGAAGCCGTCAGAAGATTTACGCGGACCCAAAACGCAAAGCCTTAGAATTTCAAATCGGTGATCGAGTATTACTTAAGGTCTCACCTTGGAAAGGTGTGATCAGATTTGGAAAGAAAGGAAAGCTTGCACCTAGATACGTTGGACCATTCAAGATCGTCGAAAGAATCGGAAAGGTAGCCTACAGACTTGAGTTACCTCCTGAACTGGGAAATGTTCATCCAACTTTTCACGTGTCCAATCTCAAGAAGTGTACAGCTGATGAGAACTTCTCCATACCGCTTGACGAAATTCGTGTTGGCAAAACACTGAAATTTGTTGAGAAACCAGTGGAAATCATGGAACGTGAAGTCAAGTGGCTCAAATGCAAGCGCATTCCTTTGGTCAAAGTTCGCTGGGAAGCTAAACGTGGACCTGATTTTACTTGGGAACGCGAAGATCAAATGAAGGCGAAATATCCACATCTTTTTCCACGAGTTTCCTCTAAATAAATTTCGGGACGAAATTTCCACAAGTAGGGGAGACTGTAACAACTGTGCTTGTAATCACTATGAACAGTTCTGTTATCAATAAAACAATGTTATTTGATCCCAATGTTTGTTTGATTGTGTTTTACATTTTTCATGTTTTGACTTTTATGTAATTTCAAACTCTACATCGCTTTCTGGAGAGTTATACGCAAACTAGTGCGTAAACGTACTCAGTTTAATGCGAGAAATACTCTGGAACATCAACATATACTCAACATACCTTAAATAACCTTTACATAACTTAGAAATAAGTTTTGAAGGCTTTGGTATGGCAAAAACAAGTTAATTCGCTTACAGGGACTGAATATGACAAACTGCGAAAGTATGTCAATTTGAACTGTAACGAACATTCCGGAACATGACCATAAGTTAAACACACCTTAAATATCCTTAACATAGCTTAGAAATAGGCTTTGAGGGGTTCGGTGTGCTAAAATAAACTTTTGGAACATTCAGGGACTAAAAGTGTCAAAAAGTGCACAAGTTTGCATTTTCGCGCATAACTTACGTTCTGAATACATCTGGACATCCAAAAATTTATGTAAGCATGACTACATTATATTTTAGTGTTCTCTTTAAGAAAAATCCATTCGTCGCGTCATTTGGATCGTTTTTCGCGCTTATGCGCATTCCGTCGTAATTAAGCGAACATCGCGTTCGTACAGCCAAACGAACCAACCTCCGGCATATTTTTGAGCGTGTTTTGAGTTCCCTATACTTTAACTTCATTTTAGAGCCTTGAAATGAGGTTAACGGGGTTCAAACGCATCGAAAAAGGGCTTAAAACACAACAGGGACCATTTCTGCCAATTTAGAAACATTTCTGAATCAGATGGGTCAGTGGCGTAGCGCGACGCCTAAAGCCTTACCAGTCGCGCTACGCGACTGCGTGATCTGGACCAGATTGTATGTTTCTAATTACAAGTTGCAACTAATTGATTCTTAACCACATGTTTTAAGTTGATGTGTCACTAAGATAAGGAGCATATGTGGCTCCATAACCTTTCCGACAAGTGTACGCACGAGATTCGATCACGTTATTCAAGAAACGATCCTAACGGTTACCCGAAAACTATATATACCCCATGCCTTTCATTGTTTTAAGGCACTAGAATCTTATTAGTTGTGTTCTAAGTTGAAACCTTGTTTCATACCTGAACTATACTGATCTAGATTAGCATTCGGGGACCCTTCGTAAGTATTCTTTCGTTCTTTTCCTTATTTTTACTGCTTTTCGAGTCAGAAAGTCAAAACTTTGTTTGACTTTCAGCGTTGACCAGTAATGGTCAATGCGAAGTTCGTTAGAACTTCGCAACGTGATTGTAATCACGATGGTCATAGTCCCTTGGGACTATGCCTACTGATTACCACGTTGTCAAGGGTCGTAGGGTAAGCGATCTAATAAATCGCTTATACCTCGAACCCGACCCAGTTTGGTCGATCATTAGGATCCGACCAAATACATTAGGTGACCATAGTGTAGGGAATAACCTTCCGAGGTTATACCTTATGGTCACGACGTGTAAGTAGTTGTATGATAGGTAGTTTATATGCCTTAGGTAAATTACCAGAATACCCTTTTCATACATAATTGGTAATTTAGCATATGTAACCTAAACTTTTGTCACGTAACTGATTATGTAACATGTTTAGGCATATAATACTTGTCATAGGACTAGTTAGGCGGTCCGAACGCGTTTCACGCGCACGACACGTTAAAGTAGCATAAGCTTCCTAAACGGGTCGTAAACAATTATGTTAAGTTTCATTTAGCATGTAGGCTTTGTTAAACCATATCACGTGAGTTCCGACACTCATTTGGTTTACAAACCCTAATGCTACCCAGTCTTCCGAGATAGGTCCGGTTTATTAACATAGTTACCTATACTAGGTGCCGTTTGATTCCGAGATCTCTTGCATTGCTTGGTGGTTATCTTTATACAACTGAGCAATCTCAAGTGAGTACATAGACCCCTCTTTTACTGTTTTCCAAACTGTTTTGGGGTGAAACACATGTGCCTACTTGTTACTTTCATGCTTTCCTGTTTTCACATCATATACATGCTATGTTCGTTAGTACATTATAGTACATGATTTCATTTCATCTTATGCTAGGTGTGCCCATTGTGTGCATTACTTAGTACATTGTTTTACATGACATTTCCTGCTAGGTGTGCCCATTGTGTGCATTACTTAGTACATTGTTTTACATGACATTTCACGCTATGTATGTTCATTTGATTACATACTTAGTGCATTGTTTTCACATGCTCACATTTTGTTATGACATTTGGTTTGTTTACATGGGACAATACATTCATTAACATTAGCTACGCCGTTCGTTAGTAGGTAGTGGTACCATAGGAATTGACAACTCCCGTTCCGGACATCCCAGGGAAAGGTGACAGAAAGGAATGACCGAATTCGTTGACATAAGACAGATAGACCTTTAATTTGTTTAAAGGGTTTATCACCACAGTCGCCAGGCTTGGATGTATGCATTTTCACAATACCGCATAAATGTTCATATTAAATAGTTGCATGCATTTACACAAAACATAGCTTTGATTTAAACCAAGTTTTACCTCAATACCTTGTTTTTGTGCATATGGTTTAGTTGAGACATTTCACTTGCCATACATGACATTTTGACATAGACATTTGACATGGATATTTGACATAGACATTTGACATGGATATTTGACATAGACATTTGACATGGATATTTGACATAGACATTTGACATGATTTACATTTGACATATTATTCAATACATTTGACAATTTGGTTAAACATAGACTTCTTACATTGATTGGTTTGGTTTGATTAAGTGATTAAGTTAACGATGCGTGTGTAATATGATACAAGCATGGTGGATACGCCGCTGGTACTTCCTATATATAAGTGTTTGTATGGTATTACATGGCGTAACGTTATTTGAATCATTTCAGTTTGATACATATAACATTTTATACAAATAACATACTTTTCACAAGACATTGATTTACAAACAACTTATCTTATACAAACACATTTTTACATGGTTATTTATTTAACCTGACAATTACTTATACATATCATCTGATCTTATTGTTTTCAAATGATTCACAAGACAAAGCAAATTACAAGGTTCATGACTAAACATTTTTCTTAAACATAAGTCATGAATCCTATTTTCACAAACCTATGTATCTCACAGGCATTTTTATGCTGACGTACCTATTTTCACATGTGTTTTCAGGTGCTTTTCCATAGGATGTTGATCATGATACTAGGGCGGACCTGTGCCTTAGAGACTTTAAAAGAAGATAGACTATGTTTAATTATGTTCTGAACTCGTTAATTTCCTGTTTGAAACAATGTAACACCCTTATTTAATAAATAAAATACACTTTGTGTGCCATGGTTATGAAACAATTAATTCTGTCGCAACACGCCCCGATGTTTCCGCCGCGGTTTGTTGTTTTACGCGGTCGGGGTGTGACACGTAAAGCCAACTTTAAGGCCCTAAAATGATGCCTAAACATTGTGGACATGAAACACGCTCAAAAATATGTCGGATGTTGGTTCGTTTGGTCGTACGAACGCGATGTTCGCTTAATTACGACGGAATGCGCACAAGCGCGAAAAACGATCCAAATGACGCAACGAATGGATTTTTCTTATGCCAAACACTAAAATAAAATATTTTAGTGCTTACATAAATTTTTGGATGTCTGGATGTATTCAGAACGTAAGTTATGCGCGAAAGTGCAAACTTGTGCACTTTTTGACACTTTTAGTCCCTGAATGACCCAAAAGTTTATTTTAGCACACTGAACCCCTCAAAGCCTATTTATAAGCTATGTAAAGGGTATTTACGGTATGTTTAACTTATGGCCATGTTCCGGAATGTCTGTTACTGTTCAAATTGGCATACTTTCGCAATTTGTCAACTTTAGTCCCTGTAAGCGATTTAACTTGATTTTGCCATACCAAAGCCTTCAAAACTTATTTCTAAGTTAAGTAAAGGTTATTTAAGGTATGTTAAGCCTATTTCACTATTCTGTAGTGTTCGTTGCATTAAACTGGTTATATTTACGCATCAGTGCGCGTATAACCTTCCAGAAAGCGATTTAGAGCTTGAAATCGAACAAGAGTTGATATGTGTAAACGATACACATATTTTTACAAATCCCAAGTATGAAATACAATATTTCATTGGTTTGGTATTTGTTTGATGGTTGAAGTGACACAGGTGTCACAGTTGCATGTTATACGCGGTCGGGGTGTGACAATCTAGGTCATGTGACAGCTCTTCATTGATCAGACGATTAGAAGCATCACGTAAGGAATCGTCATCAGGGTACGGCATAGTGACAAACCTTCGTAATGATGAACCATTGGAAATTAAATAGTTTTCCATTTTCAACAAAGTAAGGTTCTTAATCTGATATTCAGGAAGCACTAAACCTAGCAAATCAAAAAATTAACATTATTAAATAAAAAATCAAAATGTAGTATGTGAAATAAAAAAGATAGATCAGAACCTGAAATATTTGTTTCTTTTTTACGTCTATAAACAATATCATCAGCTAAGTATTTCCACGTATTCTCCCAAACAAATTCTGGCCGAGATAGAGTATTTGAAAAAAGCAGGGTAGCAAATAACGCTCGAAGATACCCAACATGTCCTTCAAAACTTGCTTCTTTAATGGCCTCAACGTATTCATTGTCATCATCTAAGAGTCCCATCGCATAGCAAGCATCTCTAAAAGTCGGGAATAATTGACCGTTAACTGTACGTATCTCCTTGAATGATCTAGGCCCTTTAACTTTATTGAGTAGTATCCTCAAAAAATAAGGTTCGCCCAATGCAGGAGATACAGAATGAATCCGGCCAACACACTGGTACGACTTACGTATCTGCCAACATCTATCTTTAAGTATCCAAACAAATTTGGAAGGAAACTCAACATAAGTCAGCTTTCTAGCATCTTCATTTGTCTCGTTCAACTTCATCCATTGCACAAATATTGAAGAAGCAACAGAAGGCTTGCTTAAAACATTATCAATATCGTCATCCGCACCATACACAACATTCTGTTGGCCCAGCAAATGAAAGGGAAGCCTCATAACAGCAGGATACCTATAATGAACCTGATTAGAGAATATTCTCCAGGATGCCTCACAAGCTGAAATATATCTACAATCATAATACTCCTTGATCTCGTCTTTTGGCTTTTCTTTGTTATAAGGAACAACATTTCTGTTGTCTAATCTAACACCAGATTTTATAACTGTATGACCTGAATCTCTTCTTCTGTATACAGGAAAACCACTTGAATCAATAGTTGTATGTGGTGTGAATTTCTTCTGAAAGTTTTTTGAACATCTTTTATCAACCATGCAAGGACAATTCAAATTAGCATTCCCACACGGACCATGAATCATATAATCAGTCACAAGAGAATAAAGTTCAGGATCTTCTTCTTTATCGGGAATCTCAGCAGAAATAAATGGATCTATGTGATCTATGGTTGGAAGTTTGTGATCGACCTTCATGAATAAGCATATATGTGCATGAGGAAGACCACGCTTTTGAAATTCTATTGTATAAACAACTAAATAAAAAGGAAAAATAAATAGATTTATTAGTCATGGTTGCAAAAGTCGCTAGGCGCTCCCTAGTCGGATTCGGGAGTACTCGGGAAGTACTCGGCTTAGGCGGATATTACTCGGGGAGTAATTGGCCTGGGAGACCAGTACTCGTGCCCCGGCAGCCTACCTTGTAGCGAGTACTCGGGGAGTACTCGGAGCCTAGGCGGGACTTTTACAACCATGTTATTAGTTAATAACCTTGATTACAAAATATACATCAGAGGATAAGATGTGAAAACAAAATAACATACCAGCGTTAATCTCACCAAAATACTTAGAATCCTTCAAATCTTTGAGTAAGGAATCAAGCTTCATTTTAAACAATCGACACAATATGTCAGGCCTGTCTTCGGCTTTGATGGTTGAATCTTTTAGAAATCTTTTTACTTCAGGCCACTTAGGATTACACGTTATAGTTATGAAGAAATCAGGGTACCCATACCACTTACATAAGGCCATTGCATCGAGGTAATTTTGTTGCATGAATCTTGCACCGCCAGTAAATGAAGAAGGAAGTATAACAGGCTTTCCAGTATCTGTTAAAACTTCCTTACCTTTAGATTTATACTTTTGAAGATTCTCAAATGTTTCAGAGTGAAGGTTCGCTTGTTGCCTATGGATGTACCTTAGTCTTTCGCTCTCAATCATTGTGTACGCATCAACCAAAAACTGTTGTAACAACCTTCGCCCATTTAAAATTAAGGAAAAGCCATAAGTTCTATCTTGGATCCTATATGAAAAAAATTCTCTCATTGTGCACTTTGGTTTTATTTTCTTTTGTGTTGACATAAAATCTCTATGAGGATAATCAACTCTATAACCATCATCACCATGGGTGTAATTCGCTAATACGCTGCAGCATTCCCGACTGAGTCTCGACAACAATATCACGATGGTCTATAGCTTTATCTATGTCTCCGACAACCAATGCAGCAACTTTAGATGTGGTGGGTAAGTTATATGTCCTGCCGCCTTTTTCCCTTCTATAAATTAGTCGCAGGCTAAGGTTGGCCTCTGGAGATTGGTGAAAATGGTCTCTGACCATCCTATATGTCTTAACCAACATATTTTGTGAATCTAATAAAGCCCTCAAATACTCTATCATTTCAACATCAAGTTCTTTATCAGCAGGCGATGAAGGTTTAGTTCTTTTACTGTAAAAAGAAAAAAAAACAAAACATTAACATAACTATTGTAATAAGCAGTGGATAAAGAATCAGTGATTTATAATTAAGTGTTAAGGAAGAACAGTTTAATACTAAGTCAAACAGCTGATGAAAACCTTGTAAGCACTGATAGTGATTAAAACACTGATGGTACTTAACAACTGATAGTGAACTACATATGGTTAACAACTGCTATTGTAATAAGCAGTGGATAGAGAATCAGTGATTAATAATTAAGTTTTAAGGAAGAACAGTTGTAAACAACTGCTGATACCAGCTCAAAACTTTTAGAGTATGTTGAGAAAAAATAACATTTTAGTGGTTTGGTCTTGAATAGTGGTTTGGTCTTCATCAATGGTTTGGTCTTGAACATTGGATGATGTTAATTAGACTTTGTGTACAACCGTCATTATATCCAGCAGTTGTTAGGCAGATCAGTGTTTTGCCTTATTAACTTGTTATAACCACTGTCATTGTAGGAAACTTAGCTGGGCAGTGCTTATTGTAGGAAACTTCAGTTTACCTACAACAACTGATGAATTTAGAATGAATAACGCAAACTCCTGTTAAGTCAAACAGCTGATGGAAAACTTTTAAGCACTGCTAGTGATTAAAACACTGATGGTACTTAACAACTGATAGTGAACTATAGATTGTTAAGAACTGCTGCTGTAGTAAACAGTGGATACAGAAGCAGGGATTAAGGATTAAGTGTTAAGGAAGAGCAGTGGTTAACAACTGCTGATACCAGCCCAAAACTTATAGAATATGTTGAGAAAAAGTAACATTTCAGTTTAGAGAAAAATGCAATTTGCGTCCCTGTGGTATGTATGAAACATCAACCTGAGCCCCTAAATTCATTTTTTGGTTTTTTGAGCCCCTGAGCTTATAAATTCATAACAGTTTGAGTCCCTCCGTCACACTTCCGTCTGTTTGACTGTTTGACAATTGTGAAATGTCCTTTATACCCTTAATGATAAACACATATAATCCCTAATTCCCTAACACCGATCTCACTTCTCAAAAATATCTGAAAATCTCTTCTCCCAACACCGATCATCATCTTCATCTTCATCTTCATTGAATTTCCTCACCGACCATTTGTTGTTATAACAATCCAAATTAAAATCAAATACCTAAAACATGATCGACACTATGGTTTACCCTCTGTTCTTGTTAGATGCTTGTGTAACCCTCTGTAACTTGATGTTTAATGATGTTTGATGATATCTCATTTTCACCACTGATGTTTTTACACTTCTTATATGTATATGTTTTTGATATGCTAGAATGTAACAGGTTTTGTGTGAAAATATTGTTTGATTCTTGTGGGTTTTTGTCTCGGGTATCAAAATAGAGGTTTGGGTTTTGGTTATTATGAAGGTTTGTTTGTGATGTTTTTGGTTTTCTCTGTTTATTAAGACTGGGTTTTTGGTTTTTGGGGTTAATCTAAGATTGTTTTTGTGTTATAGTTTTTTTGAAATGTTTAAAATATACAATCGATTAAAACAGGGTTTGGTTTCTTAAGTCTCTGTTGTTCATGTTAAAATCTGGGTATGGTTGTTGTTTTGTTTCTCATATAAAGTTAGTTAAAGACTCTGTGTTTTGGGTTCCTCATATTGGTCATTTGAATGTGTTTTCTTGATATGAGATCAACTGTGTTTTGGGTTCCTCATATTGGGTTCCTCATATATGTATACATATATGCATTATGAAAGTACTGTATCAGCCGTCTTAGTATAGATGTTTTTATTGTACAGAATGGCTGCGGATGTAAAGATACGCAAAACACCAACTACGAAAACATTGGCGAGAATACTTGACAACCTCCTAGAAGATGGTGCGGTGCACAAAAGGAAGTGATTGATCAGAACGATCAATTGCTAAAAGATAAGCTGATTGGTGCATATGAATGAATATAACCCCAGTGGCAGATATGTAATTAGGGAGCTCTGGAATTTCAAGGAAAATCGAAGAGTTACACTAAAGGGGGTTATCAGCTACATTCCAAAGTGCACCACTCACTCCTTGAGTTTTCATCACGAAGAAATTCGAAAACTCATTGTATGTTACGGTCTTTTGTTATCGAGTCTGTAAGTTCTGTCAAGTCTACCAAGTTGGATATCCTTATATCTTTCTTGGTATGACGTTTTGTCTATGTATTGTATGTTTAACATAATGCAAGTGTGCATTTATGTTGTATTTAATTGTAATCATGCTTAACTGTTTAACTTAGTGATATGTTCTGTCCATGTTTGATGCTTAATTGTTTAACTCTGTCCAAAAGACGGTCTTACCCCTGGCTCAAACAGTCAAACAGACGGAAGTGTGACAGAGGGACTCAAATTGTTATGAATTTATAAGCTCAGGGGCTCAAAAAACCAAAAAAATTAATTTAGGGGTTCAGGTTGATGTTTCACACATACCACAGGGACGCAAGTTACATTTTTCTCTTCAGTTTACCTACAACCAGTCATGAATTTAAAATGAATAAAGCAAACTACTGTTAAGTCAAACAGCTGATGAAAAACTTGTAAGCACTGCTAGTGATTAAAACACTGATGGTACTTAACAACTGATAGTGAACTACTAATGGTTAACAACTGCTGTTGTAGTAATCAGTGGATAGAGAATCAGTGATTAAGGATTAAGTGATGGTACTTAACAACTGATAGTGAACTACAAATGGTTCAATTTCTAGTTGTTCTTTAATAGAATAAAAATGGAACTTAGAAATCACTCGTACCTGAATAATGTGTGACAACCCTCACCAAACCAGGTATCCGTACGACTTAATTAATAATTAATTACTGCTTAATTACTGTGCTTGCTTGAACTTGTGAATAAACTGCTACTTGAATACTGATACATGTACTTACTTGCTTCATACCTTACTTGCTGTCACTACATTATTTACATGCTGAACCTTAGTGACAAACATGATGCACAAAAGCACAGTAGCACTATAAACGGATAACCTATTGAACATGCTGATAGAGCCAGCATCAGGCAGACACTGCCTCTAAGGCCTGTATGAGCCAGAAATATTTTACTACCCTAGTGGTGAGTGTAGGGGATACAAGGGTTGTAGAACTGCGTCTCTAGGAATAAGTTACAATGACTGGATGTGCCTAAAACGTACTCTAAGCACAAAAACTCAGCACTTTACATATAATTCAGCTTTTAGCTACCTAATAAAGTGCCAAAACATGAGAAAAATATTACTAGACACTTTCCAAAGTGTCAGAAATGAGTTGTGTCACTAAAAAGGGTATTAACGACACTTTAAAGCTTTGTTAAGCACTTTAACGGATTACCATCCAACCGAACAACCGGATTTTACCCGGAACATGAAAGTATTGTCATTTTCATTGTTTATCTTTTTCTGAGCCAGTTAGGGTCCCTGAATACCCTAACACCCGTCATAACACACTACACACTAGTAACCGGGTTAATCACTTAACTTAACTAGATTAACCTAACTAATATACTTAACATTTGGTTGAAACGTAACTAGATTACCCCCCCCCCCAACCGAATCGGTCACCATGTGACCCCACTCTTGTCCTAATCTTGATTAAAATATTCATGTTTGTCTAATATCTAAGTAACACAAGATCCATTGGTTATTAGAGCATGATGGATTTATAAATTAACCCTAAGATCATGAAGTTCTTTTCCACAAAACAACTCACAACTTAACTCCCTCTCTCTCCCTCTAAGAGCTACGGCCGAACACCCCCTTGAGCATCCATCAACTTTCGATTTTTGATCTTCACATTCCAAGTATCTACAAGTGATAAGGATCGCATATAAGGAAGCTTGGTGCAATCGGAAGGCGAAGGACCTCGTTACATTGCTTTTATCCACTCTTTTTGCGACTAGAATCTTCCCTAGCCTCGAGCTAGTAGTAAGTTGTCACACCCCAAAAATCCACACGCGGAGTACCACCGCTTGGAGGCGTGACATGACCAGGATCAAGCCACCAATCATATTGAACATAAGTATATAGTAAAAGTCATTCATCAATACGATAGGTGTTTCCAAAACCAAATATAAACAAGTGTATAGCGGAAGCAATAATGTAAGACCCAACATAAGTTTAAGTACAAAATGTCATAATGTTTAACAACACATTCACGATCCATGTCCACAACGACTGTGCCTCCCGTGCAAGCTCCAAAAGTACCTAGGGTCCTGCAAGGCATGTAACAGAGAGTCAACAACTAGTTGAGCGAGTTCACAGTTGGTTATTTAGTTATAATGTTCGTATCGTAAATCGTATGTTCGTTTTGTAATCATGTATCGTATGTAATAGCATCGCGGCCCTCTAGGCATGTTTGCGAAGTTTAATGGGGGTTTCCCATGTTTTCTAGACTAGTTATATTTGTATCGCGGCCCTCCAGGCATGTTTGCGAAGATTAAAGTATAGTTCGCGGCCATTCCAGGCATGTTTGCGAAGATTGTTCTAGTATCGCGGCCGATCCCGGCATGTGTGCGAAGAGAAGTATATGCATCACTAGTCTAGTAGTATCTACCATTGACCTTCCTCTCCCGAGGCCTATGGTATGTAATTCCGATAACTCTTACGCATAAATAATCAATCAACCCATTCCCAACCCCGGGAATCCCATGCCTTGGTAGAAGTGTGAACTCACCTTGTTTGCTCGGTATGCTAAGTTAAGTGCTCACAATAAATCAGTCAAGTCCTATAGTGCACGTATACTCAATCAGTTCACGTTCGTAATATTTCACATGTAACTATCATCACAGTAATATCACAAAGTGTGCTTGGCAGTTAGTATCTTGTATCATGTAAACAGTTAATCAATTTCATATAGTTCATGTACCACATATATGTCCTTCATAGTTTATTCCAATAGAACAATTCAATCATACACTTAACAGAGTTGGCATTTAGCAGAACCGGCAACTAACTGAGTGAGTAAAGTCAACAGAATTACTCCCCTTATCTTAATAGAGTTGCATGCTGAATTGAACTAATAAAGTTAACAATTAATGGATTTGCAACTAACAGAGTTATTGCTTAACAAGTTTAACAACTGAGTAAATAATTAACAGAGGTGCACACTTAACAGAATTGCAACTTTATTTAACAGAGCTAACATATCAACTGGAGACTAACAGAGTTAACATATATAACTTAGTTAATAAAATTAACAGGAACATTAACACTTGGGCCGAAATCTAAGTTGGGCCGAAAACACATAGGTGCCGAAATCCCCTTATAGCCGAAATCCCTTATATGGGACGAAAACACTATATGGGCCGAAAACCCTTTATGTTCGAAATCACTCATTGGGCCGAGATCCTTATGGGCCGAAATCCTTATGTGGGCCGAAATCCTTATGTGGGCCGAAATCACCTAAAGTGATTTCGTCCACTTTAAGTGTGGTGGGTGATTTCGTCCACTTTATCATCTTCTTCAACAATACTTACAGTAACAAAAACCCAGCAACTATAATTCCCATTACAGTTACATGATTAATCATTTACAAGTCATTAATCAATCATTGATATGTAATATAATTTGCCAACATCATGCGATACCAGGATCCCAAAATAATCAGTTTATCATTCATTAACATACACCCACTGTTGATCAAAACCTCAAATATTCAGACAGTTCATAGATAATAATTATCTAACAAGCACACAATGATCAATCACATAATCACATATATAAATATATACATACATCATGATTAAACATCCAATAATCATACGATATGCAACTAAAACAACTGAATCATGAAATCACTAACCAAGGATTAAACAGAGGTTTGGCTTCAAAATGAGGAATTCTGTTTGTGGGTTTCAGAGATAGAGAGAGAAACAAAGTGATAAGATAAGGTTTGGTAAGTAGAAAACTTCTTCGAGAAGGTTTGTTTATAAAAAGATTATATAAAATATCTCAATACTGGGCCAAGGCCCATCTCTGATTTCTTGGGTGATTTCATTTGTACTTGTTTTCAGTAAGAGTTCCATCTGTTTAACATGGTAATTAATACAAAACCTTATTAACACACACTCACATGTAATAAATATTATGGATCCCAAGTATAAAATATCAAACGAAATAGGATATAACGTATTACAAAGGTAAGCGTTGTGAAACAACGAGTCGTGTAAACAAACAACATAAACAATAAAAAAAATTAGCGTGCACTAAATGCGAAGATGGAAATCTTGGAAACTCAAGTTGTCACATTATCCCCAACTTGAAAGAAATTTCGTCCCGAAATTTAGCATGCGGTTACTGAGGAAGCTAGGTAAGTTATCGTTTACTGGTTCTCCTGGGGTGTCACATCATCCCCCCGTTGATTTGGAATTTCTTCCCGAAATTCTGTAGTAGCTTCAGCCTCAGTAGTAGTTGCATTGTTTTCGAACAACTGGGGATATTTGAGTTCCATTTGGTCTTCGCGTTCCCAGGTGAACTCTGGGCCACGACGGGAGTTCCAACGAACTCGAACAAGAGGTATTCTGGTGTTCTTGAGGACCTTAACATCCCGGTCCGTGATTTCAACTGGTTCTTCGACGAAATGCAACCGTTCGTCGATAGTGAGCTCCTTCAGAGGAACTATGTGGGTCTCATCTGACAGACACTTCTTCAGATTCGACACGTGGAAAACGTTGTGAACTGCACTGAGTTCAGCTGGTAAGTTCAGTCTGTAGGCCACCTTGCCTATCTTCTCTATGACTTCAAATGGTCCAACGTATCGTGGATTGAGTTTGCCCCTTTTGCCAAAACGAACAACACCCTTCCAGGGTGAAACTTTGAGTAGTGCTCGATCCCCAACCTGGAACTCGAGTAGTTTCCTGTCTTTATCGATGTATGCTTTCTGATGGTCACGAGCTGCCGCCATGCGTTGTCGTATTTGAGCAATCTTTTCAGTAGTATCAACTACCATTTCTGGACCTGTGATCTGACTGTCACCCACCTCTGCCCAACAAAGAGGTGATCGGCATTTACGCCCGTACAATGCCTCAAATGGAGCAGCTTTAATGCTGGTGTGGTAACTGTTGTTGTACGAAAATTCCACAAGTGGCAGATGTTTTTCCCAGCCCTTGCCAAAGTCAATTACGCACGCCTGAAGCATGTCTTCTAGAGTTTGAATAGTGCGCTCAGACTGCCCATCTGTCTGAGGATGATAAGCTGTGCTCATGTCTAGACGAGAGCCAAAAGATTTGTGCATTGCTTGCCACAGTTCTGAAGTAAAACATGCGTCACGATCAGAGATAATAGAGGTGGGCACCCCGTGCCTCGAGACAACTTCCTTAAGGTATACGTCTGCTAGAGTGGAGAACTTATCCGTTTCCATGATAGCCAGGAAGTGAGCAGACTTTGTGAGTCGATCCACGATCACCCAAATAGTATCATTTCCGCGCTGAGATCTAGGTAGGCCAGTAACAAAATCCATGGAAATTTGTTCCCATTTCCATTGTGGTATCTCAGGCTGTTGGAGTGGGCCTGAGGGTTTCTGATATTCCGCTTTGACTCTCGCACAAGTCAAACACTTGCTAACGTAAGTGGCTATGTGAGCTTTCATGCTAGGCCACCAATATGTAGTTCTGAGGTCGTGGTACATCTTATCCGAACCAGGATGTACTGAGTAGCGAGACTTATGAGCTTCATCCATTACAAGCTCGCGTAAATTACCATAGAGTGGGACCCAGATGCGTCCGGTTACATAATAGGCGCCGTCTGCCCTTTGTTCTAACCGTTGCCTTGAGCCGCGTAGGGCTTCAGCCCTGACGTTTTCCGGTTTCAATGCTACCTGAGCATCTCGTATCTGAGAAGGAAGACTAGACTGAATAGTGAGTTGCAACGCTCGTACGCGCCTAGGTGTAGTATCCTTTCGACTGAGGGCGTCGGCCACCACATTGGCTTTGCCCGGATGGTACTTTATAGCACATTCGTAATCGTTCAGTAACTCGACCCATCGACGTTGTCGCATGTTCAATTCTTTCTGCTTGAAGATATGCTCAAGACTCCTGTGATCGGTGTAGATGGTGCACTTGGTGCCATACAGGTAATGTCGCCATATCTTGAGCGCAAAAACAACAGCTCCAAGCTCTAAATCGTGCGTAGTGTAATTCCGTTCGTGAATCTTAAGTTGGCGTGAAGCATAAGCAATAACTTTATCCATTTGCATCAACACACATCCAAGACCTTGGATGGATGCGTCGCAGTAGACTACAAAGTCGTCCGTGCCTTCAGGCAATGAGAGGATAGGTGCGCTACAAAGTCTATCCTTTAAGTGCTGAAACGCTATTTCCTGTGTATCACTCCAACGGTAAGCAACACCCTTCTGTGTCAGTAATGTAAGCGGCTGTGCAATCTTTGAGAAGTCTTTGATGAACCGTCTGTAATAACCCGCCAAACCCAAGAATTGGCGTATTTCGGTTGGTGTGCGAGGTGCAGGCCAGTTCTTGATCGAATCTACCTTAGATGGATCAACATGAATCCCATCCTTGTTTACCACGTGGCCTAGAAAGTGGACTTCACGAAGCCAGAAGTCGCATTTTGAAAACTTAGCGTACAGCTGTTCCGTTCGAAGGAGTTCCAGAATAAGTCGTAAATGCTGCTCATGTTCCTCCCGATTCTTCGAATAAATTAGGATGTCGTCGATGAAAACAATAACAAACTTGTCAAGATAAGGTTTGCACACCCTGTTCATAAGATCCATGAAAACCGCAGGCGCGTTCGTTAGCCCGAATGGCATGACCAAAAACTCGTAATGGCCGTAGCGAGTTCTGAATGCTGTTTTTGAGACGTCCTCATCCCGGACTCTCAGTTGATGGTAACCTGACCTCAGGTCAATCTTTGAGTAATAGCTCGACCCTTGCAACTGGTCGAATAAGTCGTCGATGCGTGGAAGAAGATAACGATTCTTTACGGTCACCTTGTTTAGTTCGCGGTAATCTATGCACATACGAAAGGTACCGTCTTTCTTCTTCACAAATAATACTGGAGCTCCCCAGGGCGAAGAGCTAGGACGTATGAAACCCTTTTCCAATAGTTCTTGTAATTGCTTAGACAGTTCTTCCAGTTCAGTTGGAGCTAAGCGATAAGGCGCTCGAGCTATAGGTGCTGCTCCTGGAGCTAGCTCGATATGAAACTCGACCTGGCGATGGGGCGGTAGCCCAAGTAACTCTTCAGGAAATACTTGAGGAAAATCACGTACAACTGGGATATCCACTAACTTCTTCTCTGTCGTCGATGTATCAGTAACGAGTGCTAAAATAGCTATGTGGCCCTTTCGCAGACACTTCTGAGCCTTCAAGAAGGAGATGATGCCACTCACGACACCACTCTTGTCGCCTTGAACTTCGAGAGATTCTTTTCCAGTGCGGGGAATACGAACGATCTTCTCCTTGCATAAGATCTCTGCTTGTTGTTGGGATAACCAATCCATACCAATGACAATATCAAAACTACTCAGAGTTATAGGAATGAGATCGATAGAGAAAGTCTGACCAGCGAGGATAAGATTACAACCCTGAACTATGTGTGTGGCTTCTAGACTTTTACCGTTAGCTAACTCTACGACATGTTTGGTGTTCAAAAGTGTTGGTGCGCGTTTAAGCATTTGACTAACTTTCAGAGACATATAACTGGTATCCGCACCCGAATCAAATAATACGGTAACATAAAAGTCGTTGAGAAGAAACTTACCCGTAACCACATTAGGATCGTTCCTCGCATCACCCCGACCAATCACAAATGCACGACCCCTAGCACCATTGTCGTTGTTGTTTCCTCCATTGTTGTTCCCGTTGCCCTGATTATTGTTGTTGTTATTCTGATTCTGGTTTAACTGGGGGCAGTTCCGCTTGAAGTGACCTTCAGCCCCACACTGAAAGCGTGCCTTATTTTCTTGCTGTTGTTGCTGTGGCGGGTTTCGTGGAACGGGTGGCTGTTGTTGCTGGTTCTGATTCGCAGGCCTTGAGCTCCTGCAATCTTTAGCCTCATGACCTACCCTTAGACATCTCTGACAGCGGCCTTTACGACACTGACCACTGTGGTGTTTGTTGCACTTGTTACACAGTGGATGAATTCCCCGATATCCACTCTGCCCCTGACCACCAAACGATTGCTGACTCGGGCTCTGGTAATCACTAGTCTTGCGCTGCTGCTGTGCTTGAGACTGTACAGTAGCTGTACCCCTGCTGGAATCCCCTTCCCATTTCCGCTTGTTGTCACTGGGATTAGCAGGAGTAGCTGGAGTGGTAGCGGTAGTAGTAGCGCCGATACGTTTAGGCAGCCTGTTCTGTTCCACTGCCTGATCGGTGAGGCGATGAGCTAGCTTGACGATCTGTTGAATGGTGCCAAGATTCGCTGAGGTTACGTGACTTTGAATTTCCGGCACCAGACCATTGAGATACAATTCGATACGCTTAATGGGAGGGTCCACCATAGTAGGACACATAATAGCCAACTCATTCGATCTTCTGGTGTACGCTTCAATTTCTGACCCCGTCATTTTCAAGTGGTAAAACTCTACCTCCAGCTTATGAATATCATCACGGCTACAGTATTCCTCTTTGATCAACTCCTTGAAATCATTCCAGGGTGTGGCGTTAGCAACAGCCAACCCTAGCATCTGAACTTGCGCATTCCACCAAGTCAGCGCAATGCCTTCTAGAGTACCAGTGGCGTACTTCACCCTGCGAGCCTCAGGGCATTCACACATTTCAAATACGTACTCGAGCTTTTCAAACCAATGGAGGAGTCCAACCGCTCCTTCCGTGCCACTAAAGGTAGTAGGACGACAGTCCATGAAAGTTTTGAAGGTGCAAACAGGTGGCTGAGCGTGCTGACCTGTTGTGTAAGAACCAGGACAAGATTAAGCACAAGAGTTGTTTTAGGAGTGTAGGATCTAAAGATCCTAGTGTGAGTTACAACTGCAGGGTATACCTCCTGCTTGTGCGGCTGCAAGTGCCGCAGCAACTCGCTCGTTAATGAGAGCCGTCAACTGGGCTTGTGTCATGTTGATACGTCCAGACATGATCTTCATAGCAAAGATAACATAAGTGAGGGAGGTTCGAGAGTAGTGCGATAACAGAAGAGAGTAAGCACACAAGTGTTCTCAAGCAATAGTGTTACGTTTATCTAAGCATACCCTGAGCAAAGTTCTATGCAATTCTAGCAAGTAGGCAACAAAACATGTACCATATTACCTAGGATGTTGAGTCTTGCATGTGGAGCGAGGCATCGTTGTGGATCGTTGAGCACTGTTTCGGTTATAGTCTGGTTTTAATAAAAACGTTTTCCCCTTATTAAAACCGAGTTCTCTATAACCAATGGCTCTGATACCAATCTGTCACACCCCCAAAATCCACACGCGGAGTACCACCGCTTGGAGGCGTGACATGACCAGGATCAAGCCACCAATCATATTGAACTTAAGTATATAGTAAAAGTCATTCATTAATACGATAGGTGTTTCCAAAACCAAATATAAACAAGTGTATAGCGGAAGCAATAATGTAAGACCCAACATAAGTTTAAGTACAAAATGTCATAATGTTTAACAACACATTCACGATCCATGTCCACAACGACTGTGCCTCCCGTGCAAGCTCCAAAAGTACCTAGGGTCCTGCAAGGCATGTAACAGAGAGTCAACAACTAGTTGAGCGAGTTCACAGTTGGTTATTTAGTTATAATGTTCGTATCGTAAATCGTATGTTCGTTTTGTAATCATGTATCGTATGTAATAGCATCGCGGCCCTCTAGGCATGTTTGCGAAGTTTAGTGGGGGTTTCCCATGTTTTCTAGACTAGTTATATTTGTATCGCGGCCCTCCAGGCATGTTTGCGAAGATTAAAGTATAGTTCGCGGCCATTCCAGGCATGTTTGCGAAGATTGTTCTAGTATCGCGGCCGATCCCGGCATGTGTGCGAAGAGAAGTATATGTATCACTAGTCTAGTAGTATCTACCATTGACCTTCCTCTCCCGAGGCCTATGGTATGTAATTCCGATAACTCTTACGCATAAATAATCAATCAACCCATTCCCAACCCCGGGAATCCCATGCCTTGGTAGAAGTGTGAACTCACCTTGTTTGCTCGGTATGCTAAGTTAAGTGCTCACAATAAATCAGTCAAGTCCTATAGTGCACGTATACTCAATCAGTTCACGTTCGTAATATTTCACATGTAACTATCATCACAGTAATATCACAAAGTGTGCTTGGCAGTTAGTATCTTGTATCATGTAAACAGTTAATCAATTTCATATAGTTCATGTACCACATATATGTCCTTCATAGTTTATTCCAATAGAACAATTCAATCATACACTTAACAGAGTTGGCATTTAGCAGAACCGGCAACTAACTGAGTGAGTAAAGTCAACAGAATTACTCCCCTTATCTTAATAGAGTTGCATGCTGAATTGAACTAATAAAGTTAACAATTAATGGATTTGCAACTAACAGAGTTATTGCTTAACAAGTTTAACAACTGAGTAAATAATTAACAGAGGTGCACACTTAACAGAATTGCAACTTTATTTAACAGAGCTAACATATCAACTGGAGACTAACAGAGTTAACATATATAACTTAGTTAATAAAATTAACAGGAACATTAACACTTGGGTCGAAATCTAAGTTGGGCCAAAAACACATAGGTGCCGAAATCCCCTTATAGCCGAAATCCCTTATATGGGATGAAAACACTATATGGGCCGAAAACCCTTTATGTTCGAAATCACTCATTGGGCCGAGATCCTTATGGGCCGAAATCCTTATATGGGCCGAAATCACCTAAAGTGATTTCGTCCACTTTAAGTGTGGTGGGTGATTTCGTCCACTTTATCATCTTCTTCAACAATACTTACAGTAACAAAAACCCAGCAACTATAATTCCCATTACAGTTACATGATTAATCATTTACAAGTCATTAATCAATCATTGATATGTAATATAATTTGCCAACATCATGCGATACCAGGATCCCAAAATAATCAGTTTATCATTCATTAACATACACCCACTGTTGATCAAAACCTCAAATATTCAGACAGTTCATAGATAATAATTATCTAACAAGCACACAATGATCAATCACATAATCACATATATAAATATATACATACATCATGATTAAACATCCAATAATCATACGATATGCAACTAAAACAACTTGTTGGGATTGAACCCTACCAGAGGAACAGATAATGTAAAGCCAAAACCAGGTCACAACAGAGGATTCACAATAAACAGTAGTTTACACTTTGCTCTCCCCTTGACAGTGGTTATCTATCAGCTGATGAACCTTAAGTACTGCTCAAAAGAACAACTGATGATCCAAACGCTGATGTAATCCTAAAGACTGCTGAAGATAAACTCTGTCGCTCTATCTACTGCTGTCTCTCAAGTGCTGCTGAAGACACAAACACTGCTCATTCAAGGACTGATCACCTTTGAAGAAAGCACTGATGTTGTTGTTGAGCATCAGTGCTTAGGCTACAACAGTGGAACGTGAAGCAGTTGTTTTCTCATGCTTTGTATTGTATTTATAATCAGTTGTTAGGACATCAGTAGTTGTGTAAGGTTAGTAGATACAGGTTGTTAGGCTGTTAGACGTCGCTTTCATGGTGACGTCAGCTGAGATTCCTCAGTGGTTTGGTTTGCCTATAAATGTAACAGTACCCTGTACTGTTACATTTGATTGACTGAGCGAGTTCTTCTCCTCATGTCTAATCCTTTCATCTTGTGTGCAACCGACCTTGGGGCATCAGGCTGAGGGGGAGCTTAGTATGTAAGCATATCTGTAATCTTTTGCTTTAATTTGTAAATCTTTTGACTCTATGGAAAGCAATTGTTTATCATACTATTCTTCCTTTGATTGTGTTTACAAAGTTTGTTTCCATTTCCGCTGCACTTAAACTGTTCATATCTATTTGATTTGTTCAAAATATACAAACAAACACAATCATAAGAGCCTCCGATCCTAACAATTGGTATCAGAGCTCGGACAGTCAAATTCGATCTAACAATCAATTTGACATAACAGTTCGGCTCAAAATTCATTGATACTAAGGTTGGTTGTATTTTGTTGAAAAACAGAGTATTGTGTAAATCATGTTCAAAATGGTTATTTAAAAACTCTGTAAATCAACCAAGATGTCATATGACACACAAATTTCACACAACAAGTGATATCATGCAGAAGTCACTCATAGTTTTCAGATTTGTAAACATATCTGTTAAATTTCGGGATTGATCTATATTTTTCGAAATTGATTTCAATTGTTGTTTTGATATTTGTGTTGTTTTCATTAAATGCTAAAGTATGAACCTCAGATGAACAAAACCTATGATTCATAAGACATTAGTGTTTTGTTTCTCTATAAAGAGGAAATTGAAACTTTAGTCATTCAGATCTTATGTGTTGAAAACAGGTTGAGTTCCTCAAAAGGACAAAATCAACTATGTTAAAATACATTAAGAAAATTCACAAAAACTCCGAAGTGTGTTCATTTCAAAACTTCTGAAGTCAGAAGAAAAGAGTATAAACATAAAACACTGAAGAGTCAAAGTGTAGGGTAATAATGGTCATTAAGCAACTATGTGCATTCACCTGTTCAGAAAAGGGTTTTTGATTCCAGTGAATGAATTACAAAGAGAATCATGTTTGCAATCAACTGACAAAGAAAATGGTACCATACAGTGGTCATATGTTCAAAGTTTTCCTACCACTATTGTCAAAACCACTGACCACTTTCAAAAACTTGAGAATGATATGATTTTGTGTTTTACTGAATTTACACTAAATCCTTTTGATGTTGTTCTCAGAAAATCCTTTAATCATTTTTTTCTCAAAGGATTTTCTTGAATAATCAGGATATATTATTCATTTTTTTTGGAGAATAATATATTTGGAACTTTTTCTTGTTTTTGTTGGCAATAGTTTCAGCTCCTGACCGGAGGTAATACCTTATTTTTGGTGGTATTATTGTCCTCATAAATGGGTCAAAAGGAAATGGTATATGTGTTAAGATTATATCATAACTCAGGTTTGCTCCTAGACTTTTATCAAAGGTTGATTGTAAACTGTGCTTAAACTACTAGGGTACTCATGTTTTAATTGAATATTTGAACGAAAATGAGTTGCCTTAGTAAAAAGTTTTCATCATCTGGGGTACTAAACCACTGTCTTTCAAAATTGACATGTGGCAAAATCTTGAATGAAAATTCTCAAAACTGTTGCTGAAACTACTGTTCTTCAGATTTGCACCATTTACTCTAACCACTGTTTTATTTCAACGTCTGATCACTAAACACTGTCCACTGCTGAAAGTTAACCACTGATCCCTCATTTTCTTGAAAAGCACTGATGCTCAAAATCAGTGACTTATCCACTGACATGCTATCCACTGATAGTAAAAATCATCCACTGCCCATTTTTTTTACCGTTGTAACCTCTGATGCTTGATACGTCAGTGGCTCTTAAAACAACTGTTCTCCATACTTCATCCGTTTCATCAGTGTCTGACACGTGGTCAGTTTTTAGCCCTCAGATCTTAATAACCGCTGCCACATCAGCGATCATTTTTAAATAAAACCCTGCCCTAAACCTCCAAACAGGGTTTTACACTGTCGAATTGAATTCTAAAAATTCTCTTCTCATAACAGTTTTCAACCCTTCTTCTCAAAACCCTCAAAATCATTCTCCGATTCTTCTTCATCAAAATGACGAAGTCAAAAGGAAAATCAAAATCAAAACCTACATCACCACCACCTTCAACTGAGGTCGCTCAAACGACCGAAGAACCCATTGAAATACCATTCAAACAATCTCACAATTATCTGGGTTTACTCACAAAACCTACCGATAATCACACCTTCGACACCATCATTGATGCAATAACTGGATCAAAGTACAAAACTTTGTTGACGGTGAATGCTCCCATATATCTGCAAACCCAGAGAGAGTTTTGGAAAAAGGCGTCGCTTGAAAAACAAGACGGAAAAGTCATAGCCATAAACTCCTTGATATAGGGTAAAGCAGTTCAAATAACCCCACAGTCGATCTCCGAAGTCTTTAATCTCTCCGAAGTCTTTAATCTCAACGATCAGGAAGGTAACCCTACAAAAGGGTTATTTTCCATCTGCACCCAGGTTTTTATTTCACACACTCTTGATGTGTGCTTCAAATAAAACAACATCTTTCAACGAAATACCATTGAAAATCCAAAACCTGGGTTACGCTATTTTGAATAATAAAGACTATAACTACTCCCAGGAGATTTTCAATGACATGGTGAAAAACGTTGAAAGTAAAGCATTTTTACTTTTTCCAAGATTTTTGAGTTATTATTTTGAACAAAAATTTGAAAAGAAAAATGTAAATTTGCTCAAACAAGGTGTTCATTGTCAAATAAAAAGCATAACAAAAGAAACATTTTCAAGGATGATGGCACCAATAAAAACAAAAGCAGGGGTACCTGAGCAGACTTTAGCGGTTACAACTGCTCCTCAGGTATCAGCTGCTGAGCCCATTGCTCCAGGTGATCATAGCAGCACTCCCACTGCTTTGAAACCCACACCTGCCACCACTAAAAAGACCAAAAAGAAAACATCCAGAAAACCCACCAAACCCAAAACAAAGGCAACTCTGGAAGATGAGATCCCAGAGGAAATGCCTGTGACAACACAAAAGTCACCACAAACCACTGCTGCTACTTCCTCACAGCAGTTGGAAGAAAGATCTCAACCCATAACCGAAACTCCTCCTGCATCCTCACAAAAGGATCAGGTTGTAAGCACAGGGACACCACAATATGAAGCTCTGAATCCACTCGGATCCATCTTCCTCAGTCCTGATCCCAAGGACATGTCTCTTTCAACCCCCATCCCCTCACCAATAATAATGCCACAATCCATGCTACCTCTGTTGCATGCAGCTGCTATTGCACAGACACAAACCAGTTCCTCTCTATCACCTATCACTGAGAGTATACATCCACAAGTGACTGGGTCTGATGCTTATACTTCTGCTATCCCAGCAACAGTTGAGGAGGTTACACTGCAGGAGTTACAAGTAACTCTTGTCAGTAGTTCAAGTGGAGCAGCAACTACAAATGTTGGATCAACAGGTCTACATTTGGACAGTTGTTTCATCAGTCAGACTCCCTTGAAGGCAATCTCTTCCATAGCACCTCTGAAAATCGCTAGTGAGGCTATTTTGTCCACTAGTAACATTAAAGATTTATCAAGTGCTGAAGAGAGAAGTCCCCAGTACCGAGAACAAGGGGCATCAATGGATGATTTTTGGGACTCTGTTCCTAAGTCACACATTGATATAACCACCACAGGTGGGGATTCAGATGATCCCAGTAAAATG
The DNA here is from genome assembly GCA_030545235.1 of Helianthus tuberosus. Taxonomy (NCBI): domain Eukaryota; kingdom Viridiplantae; phylum Streptophyta; class Magnoliopsida; order Asterales; family Asteraceae; genus Helianthus; species Helianthus tuberosus. Next base: position 13,396 of record JARYGA010025970.1, on the reverse strand, counting down.
GGTGATGATTCAAGATATCAGGAATTGACGGACAGGGTTGACAAACTGGAAACCTCAGTTGCTGAAATAAAGGAGACGGTGCAAGAGATTTTAAAAGCTCAAAAAGCACAATCCACTGCTGCCCCACCACAATCTGCTGTTCCTGCTCAAACACCTGCACAACAGGCATTTGCTGCAAATGAGTTATGGAATATTTTTCAACCCATGCTTGAAGCACAGCAACAAATGGCTGACAAAAAGCATGCCATTCAAGTACAAATGCTGACCAACATGGTTGAATCAAGATTTAAAGATACTCAAGCAGATATCAAGGCTATAAAGGCTAGCATTCAAAATGCTTCTGGCAAGGTTCCTTCTTCCATACCATTTCTTGTAAATCTCTGTGACAACTCGTATTTCGAACCTATCTTTCTACCTGAATGTAACGTAAACGTTTTGTGATTTTGTGAACTGAATGATTAAATGGAATGCTATGCCATTAAATATGATGTTAAATATGAATGAAGTTGTGTTATGTGTTATGTATGTATGTATAGTTGAGTCAAACGCACAACACCACTCGATCGCACAAGGCCATTTGGGCCACAACTTGTATTCAGATCTTAGACAGCCCAAGATTTGGGTTCGGCCCACTCCCATTAATCGATTAACACATGGGGTGTTGGTGACCATCTCACACTTTACCAAAACAAACTTGCAAACCCTAGTGCTCTCCTCTCTCTCTCTCTCACGAACTCAAAGGCAGCCACACACTCTCTCTCAATCGAAGATCACCTATTGAATCGGGTCACTCTCTTCTTTAATCGGTTAGTGTTTCATGTCATGTGTTTATTCGATTGATATTATTTGAGTATGAGTTGTGATGTTGATATGAGTGATACATGATTGATCTTGAATATGTGTAATCGGCCATATACATGTTAGATCCGAAAGGTTGATGTTGTGTAAATATGATTTGGACTTATTGATGATGTAAACTATTAATCTGATGTTTATAAAAATCGGCACATGTATGGTATCCTAGATTTATGTAGTATTGTTTATCATAGGAGGTTGTTGATGATTTGGAATCAAATATAGATATCTATACTACTTTATAATACATATTAGAAGGACTTCTTAAAGTCCAAAAAAATTTCCTTAAAACACCCTTAAAGCATGTTGTACAAGTCTTTTAAGCACCATAAAACATCACTTTCCACTTATACCCTTCTACTTAAAAACACGGGATATAGTAGGGTTTCACCATTTCAAAACATTTCAAAATTGCCCGCTCCTGCTCCTCTCTCTCTCTCTATCTCTCTCTCTCTGGTGATTCCAGATCTGGATCTGGATCTAGGGTTTTCCTTCAAGGCGATTGAAGCTGCTACTCAAGGATCTTACATCTGGCCCATTCCCTTCCCTCTCACAACTCACACATCTCGCAAAACTTCATCATTTCACACGACTCCGCTTCAAATCTAGAGAGAGAAAGAAACGCATCTCCATCGCTTCTCTCTTGCTTGTCTATCTGCCTTGCCCTCTGATTTTCTAATGGTGTCGGTTCTGATGGAACATATCGATAGAGATGAAGATGGTGAGGTTGTGGTAGCCTGCGATGACCATGGTAACCTGCAACCCTTGTTCTATGAACCTTGAAAATCTTTCATCAGGTCTTACTCCTAATTCTCTCTCACAATTTTTACATCTTGTTCAAAAGAATCCCTAAATCTCAAAATCGTGTAATTGTAGAAGCAAGATTGGATCTAGAAATGAATAGATTTGGTGACGGCGGCTAGGGTTTCACCGCAAGCTGCGGAGAAAGCCGCTTCTCGGTTGTGCCTTTAGGACAGGTGCTTTAGGATTTGTATTTGCTGCGAAGTAGACCCAGGATAGAAAGATGGAGCCGAGATTTCATCTCGGTACCAGGTAAGGAATCTGATTTTTCTTTATTGAATTATTAGAAGCATTTTTCAAGAGTCGAATCTTTGGTCAAATCTGTCTCGCAAGACCCAGATTGATGGATAGATGGTTATGAGAATCTTGGGTTTCAGATCTTCATTGACCCTCTCTCTAAACTTAAGAAACCCGTAACCATAGGTAATTCGTGTTTCAATTTATTTATTCTTGATTATTGTGAATGTGTTATGAATTTCAGTTAATTTTAATGGACTCTGCATGTGATGATTCAAGATTTGGTGGTGATGACTTCTAGGGTTCTGTTGTTCTAGCTTTTGTTCAAATCAACGCTTAGGGACTGCGGAGGTAACTTTCAAACCCTAAAATGTCTAAATGTTACTAAAGAGCGGGCTCAAATCCCGGCTTCGTATTTTGTCTAATTTAAGGACCTTAGTTTTAATTGTGAATTGTGTTAAATTAGTTCATGGAAACTGATGTTATGGTTGCTGAATTTGATTATTGTTGTTATGTTGGTGTTTTAGGGGATGTTGTGGAAGTGGTTAGGGAGTTTCGAAGTGGGAAAATGACGGGTAGTTTGAGTGAAGAGTTCGGGGTTAAAGCATATGGCCTTAGAGTTTGGACCAGAATGCCTCACCTCACCTTGTCTGGCCTGGCTTTTAAACCAAGGTCATCGGATCCATTCATGATTAAACTCACTCTTATATAAGATGCTTTTGTATGACTGCGTGTTTTTTTGATGCGGTTGAATTGAATTGCGGTTTTTGTGTTTGTTGCTAATTAATAGGTGGAGAGCGCTCTTGTGAGGATCATTTAAACTCTGCATCAGCAACTGCTTCTGGTAAACCCTTGTTTGGTTGGGCTATTATTATTAAGATACTCATAAACTTGATCCAAAATCTCTTTATTTTTCTTCTGAACAATTTGTGTATCCATATGGTCTGTTGGATGATTTAAGCACATCATGTCAAGGGTGTCACAACTTCATTGTGAAAAAATAGCCTTTTGTTAGTATGGGGCTCTCAAGCATCGCCTCATTTGTATGGTAGGCCTGCAAGACAAACTTATTTTAAGTGGCCATGTATTAAAACTGGAGTTATAGTTTATTGTATTTGAAATAAGAATTGTGTGTGGTCGATATTAATGTAATTGAATGCAAATTTTTATTCTTTTGCAGGAAGAGAGCTGAATCAGACACAGTATGGGAACCAACACAGTCTCATGCATGATACGCACCCACACCCCCAAGCTCATAGCTTCACATTTCAGAGTTCTACTGTTACATATGGGGTTCTAATGGAGCATATTGTACTTCATCTACTACTAGAAGGGCTGACAGTGACGGTGTAAGTAACTGTAAACTTTTTTTTTTATGAATATGTATGTTGTTTTTGTTATTTTAGTGGTGTTTAATATGGGCGTTTCAGCTGAGATTTGAAGAACATAAAGAAGCTGATTCGACAACGGGTTCGGCAGCTCATAGGATATCAAGGGGAATCCACGATAAGGTATTTAATTGTTATTTGCTTATGATTTAATAGCATAACTCGAAAGTTAATATCTTTTGTATACACTCTTTAATGAAATAAACGTTTTGTATGGTAGGGTCACACTCTTTTAAGGCATCTCAAATCAGACGAGCAAGTGGATACAATGCAAACGTTGCACAACATTAACGAAGGTATGCGTATTTGTATCTTGTCATGCATTTTATAAGGTGATAAACGTTGCATAACATTAACGAAGGTATGCGTATTGAAATAGGCTGAGAAAAATCAATTTTCAAATGAAAGTTCTCGACGAGTTCCTTGTTCTGAGCGTTACATGTGATGGTGGTGCAGGCCTTAGGCCTGATGTGATCTCCAGTTTAGACCACCTATGACAAAGCTGCCATTAAATGTAATTGACTAGATTTGCTGGGTCAACTGGATTGGCAAAAGCGGTTTGTTTTGACGCTTCGATAAAGATAGTTCATGATATTGTGCAGATACATTTTCTAAAAAAAATAATAGATATAAATAACAAATTTTGTTTACACGTGTTCCAAGTTCCACACTCTGAACCAAACCTGGTTTTTTAAACTATAAACCATGAACTAGCCGATTTGCTTTGGTTTGGACGATTTCAATGTTTTGAAGTGATTTTTCAAGTATATGTTTCTTGTATCAGGAAGTAGCGAAAGCAAATGGATCTACAAGTGTTCTTTATGCACCAGCATCAGGAGTCTCAAACTCAACATGGCAAACGCAAATGCAAATGCAAACAAATTAGGAGAAGCCAGGGTGTGACTCTCCCAATTCCAGTTTCTTACAATACAGCCGCAGGAGCAGCTGCATCATCAGGATTCTACAATAGTTAATTTCACATTCTTAAAAGGTATTTATGATATTTGGGAAGCATATCTGTAAGAGATGAATGGATACCCCTACCCCTACATTACGTTATACTTTCTTCGTCAATAATTTAAAATTTTTCAGATCAAATTTGTTATTAGACGTGCGAGTAGGGTGTTCTGCAGAAACTGATAAGAACCATCCTGGCCGAAGAAAGGAGCCGGTTTTCCACTTTTCATTTGTCGGTGAGTATTTTCTTAACTGTGGTTTTTCTTTAGAAGAATCTTCAAAATCAAACCCTTATATTGAAAGTCAAATGAGGGTAAAGAAGTTTTTGAATATATCGATTTTAGCAGGTTTCATGCATTAAAAACTAAAAATGCACTTTGGGATGAATTTCAACCCATTTAACCATTTCATTTGAAAACTAATTTTATTAATTTTACAAATTCTGACTTACAAAGGGCAATGGGGTCCAAATTTTGTAATTTACCATTAAAAATGTTCATATATTTCTTTTTCTGTGATTGGTATAAAGTGAAGCGTTCAATATAAATGCATGAATGATACAAAATCTTTATTCGAAGTCCATAAATTTGAAGTTGACGAGGACACCTAAAGATGTTTATCAAATTCGCTTTGTGTTGTTGATTGAAGGAACCATATGGACAGCCGTAGCACATTAGAACAACAATGATAGGATTGGGGGTTTTATCACTAGCTTGGAGAAGGTGAAATTAGTAAACCTCATGATGCAAGAAGTCGATACCTGGATTCGTAAGTATTCTAATGGTGTAGAATTCATGTTTGGTTGATTTATTTGGTTTGGATGAGGTTCACAACCTATATGGAAGCTCATATCTTAACGCGTATTTGGATGCGTGTTATGGTATTGGTTATTTGATTATGATTGTGTGATTATTTAGAGATCAAAGCTTCCACTTTGAATAGTCAATTTTTGTTCAGCTGCAATAGTTCTGATTATGTTAGAAAAATACAATACTTATTTACCTTTCATTTTTATCTTATTTTAAAGACATTTGATCCATATTTATCATTTTTTTTTCAATAAAACTAAAGTTTGCATGAGGTAAGATCATAGGTACCGAGTGAGACTTATGGCTGGGAGGGCCATCCGGGTCGGGTAATAAGTGGGAATGTTGATATATAGGTAATTTAAGTTGGACTCATGGTCTGGTCGGGTAACATGTTAAAAATTGGTTCGGATTGAATCGGGTTGAGTTGAGTTGACTCACAAACATACTAATTCTGAACTTTCATTTTATGCAGTTCATTAGGTGTCTTCTCTTTCGTATATGTTATTACACGTCTGCATTGGATGGAGTGTTAAAGCTACAAGTTTGAATGGGAATTTGGATCCAGAATCCCCAATGTAACAGATTTGATTAGGGGCATGGTGGGGTTTTGTTTCCTTTGTTCCAGTGTGTTATGACATTTTTTTTCTTTAATTTTAAAAAAGATGTATTTTCAAATTAAAAGAAATCTGATTAGGAATCCTTGATAGGAACTTTTTTTTATATGCATGAGTTGCAACTGAGTTTATTTGGTATGACCTAATTAACTTGAAACCAAATATCTATACTATATTAATAAGCATATTGCAAAGGCAAGAATGGCCTTTAATGCTTGTTTTACAACCCATTAAAGCTTAAATATGAAATGAGGATTAAATGAGCAGGACATTATGGGCTCCAAATAGAAAATTCAAAACTCATATCAGCTTCTCAAATTTTGAGTTCCCCAAACCTGTATTTGAAGAGATTATGTTCCTCTCTCACACATTTTGAAATCCGACTACGACATCAATACAAGACCGACGTCGGTGCTTTTTACTCATCTTCTTCTTCTCTCTCTTTCTTCCCTACAACGGTAAATGTCGATACCGAAAATCAACTCGGGTTGGGAAATTAGGTACTGGCATCGGTTCCGAACCGGTACCCGGTACCATTTGCTCATCCCTATCAACAAATGTACCATTTGCTTATCCCTACTAACAAATGTTAATTTGTAAATTCTCGTCGTCGCCGCATCGCTATTGTGAATTAAAAGCTTATTAAAAGGGCATAATATGGTTGTGCTTTTGTTGGATTGACGCAGTTCGGTTTGTTTACATCCTTTTAAACCTCTTTAAATCCCCATGACCGGTTTTGAAGTACCTTAATCAAAGATTTAGATTTTAGTTATGACCCAACTAAAGTGAACCTTTTCATGCATACCCTTAAAATTACTAACAAGTATTGTTTTTTTCCGTTGCATCACGAATTTGGCTATGGTTATGACTCAAAACCGAAAAGCCCCATACATAGCCCTAAACTCACCAACCTAAGTGATATGTTTCCCGCCGCATCGCGCGGGTAAACGACTAGTATATATATATATATATTTGTCGGCTGTGTTATGAGTTGGATTGAATGGTTGTTATTAATCGAGATTGTTGAAGCATGATTGGTGTTATGATTATTGTTCATATAGTGATCATATTATTCATTAGGGTTCATATGATTTAAACGTTAAAAGCCTTAGTTGATCGATTATTGTTGGAATTGAAACTGTTAGAATGGTTGGTTGATATTTTTCTCATAATTGGAAACTTTGTAAATTGATTTGCAAGATAAATGGTATGTAACTGATTTCCAAAACTTATGGATATTTAAACAAGTCGCACAAGACCAAACACACAAGCTCAGTCGCACAAGGGATTCCCAGTTCGCACAAGGGATTTCCGGTCGCACAAGGCTGTTATGGTCGCACAAGCTGCATGTTTAGTAAACTGGTTGGGCCGGGTATACGAGTTGGGCCAGGCCTGATCGCACAACATAGTTGGGTCGCACATGTTTAGTTGTTTATTGTTACTGGGCCGTATATTATATGCTTTGGGCTGGGTACTAAAACTGATCGCACAAGATTGTTGTCTGATTTGTTATGTTGGGCCGGGTAGTAATGGGCTTCAACGAATGACTCGCACAAGGTCATTAGACTTGTGCGAGCCCAATCACTTAATGTCATTATGTCTTATCTGTTAAACGTGATGTTGCATCATGCCATGATCCGTATGTGTTTCTTATTTGCTATCTACGTGATACTTATGTGCTTAACCCGAACGTGAACCTGACTTGTGTAATAACCATGTTAGGACGTGGTTGACCACTAGCATTTAGACGTGACCTTTCTGTGTAATCTGCCGAGCAAACCAAGGTGAGTTCACACAAGCCAAGGCATGGGATTCCCAGGGGGGAATGGGGTTTTGATGATTACTGTACATACATAGATGACAGAACCTACTGCTAGACTAGTAACACTTATTGAACGATCTTCGCACACCTGCCAAGGACATTGGCCGCGATATTATGACTGTCTTCGCACACCTGCCAAGGACATTGGCCGCGAACTAAACGTACAACATCATCGCACACCTGCCAAGGACATTGGCCGCGATACAAACAAACCTAGTCTAGAAAAACTTGGGGAAAGACCTTCCCCAACATCTTCGCACACCTGCCAAGGACATTGGCCGCGATGGAAACTAATACGATACATTGTAACGAACGAACATACTACTACTCACGCTATACTATTACTGAACTGTTAACTGTGAACTCGCTCAACTAGTTGTTGACTCTCTCTTGCATGCCTTGCAGGACCTTAGGTACATATGGAGCTTGCACAGGAAGGAGCAGGTCGTTGTGGGATACGGATCGTAGACAATATTTGAACTTATAACTTAATTTGGGTTTTCATTATTATGCTTCCGCTACTTAAACAATGTTTGGTTATGAACATCAGTCATGTCAAGATGAATTATATTTTCTTACTCTTACACTTAAATACTATGTTTGATATGATTGATGGCTTGATCCTGGTCAGTCACGCCTCCAAGCGGTGATACTCCGCGTGTGGATTTTGGGGGTGTGACAGATTGGTATCAGAGCCATTGGTTATAGAGAACTTGGTTTTAATAAAGGGAAAACGATTTGTTAAAACCAGACTATAACCAGAACAGTGCTCAACGATCCACAACGACGCTTCGCTCCACGTGCAAGGCTCAACATCATAGGTATTACTATTCATGTTACTTTACCTACATGCTAGAATTACATAGAACTTTGCTCGTGGTATGCTCAGATTACAGAACCTACTATATGTTATTGCTTGAGAATACTTGTGTGCTCACTCTCTTCGCACTATTCGCGAACCTCTCACCCACATGTTCTCATTGATGTCAAGATCATGAGTGGACGCGTTAACCTAACTCAAGCCCAGTTGGCGGCTTCGATCACTGAACAAGTTACTGCAGCACTCGCAGCTGCCCAGGCAGGAGGTGTAACCTGCCATCACCACTTACTCTAGGATCTTTAGATTCTACTCTCGTAACTCAACACTTGTGCTTAATTTTGATTACTCTTACGCACACGACAAGTCAACACGCTCAGCCACCTGTATGCACATACAAGACTTTTATGGACTGTCGTCCTACTACTTTCAGCGACACTGAAGGAGCTGTTGGACTCCTCCATTAGTTCGAGGAACTCGAATTGGCCTTCGAAGGTGCGAATGACCTGAGGCTCGTCAGATGAAATATGCCACTGATGTTCTCGAAGGTACTGCGCAAACTTGGTGGAACGCGCAAGTTACGATGCTGGGGCTGGCGGCTGCTAATGCCACCCCATGGAATGATTTTAAGGAACCTATCAAACGTGAATACAGTAGTTATGATACCATCCACAAGTTGGAAGTGGAGTCCTTTAACATGAAGATGACGGGGTCAGAGATAGAAGCGTGCACAATAACGATCCAACAAACTGGCAGTGTTATGCCCAACTATGGTGGATCCTCCTATCAATCGCATTGAGCTGTACCTCAAAGGCTTAGTACCAGAAATTCAAAGCCATGTGATGACTGCTAATCTTGCTACTATTCAAGATGTTACTCATCTTGCTCATCGTCTCACAGACCAGGCAGTGGAACAGAACAAGCTGCCTCAACGTATCAGCGATACTACTACCACTACTACTTCAACTACTTCTGCTACCCTCAGTGACAACGGATGAAAGTGGGATGGAACCTCTAGCAAGGGTTCGACTACGATTCCGTCCCAGGCACAGCAGTGAAAGGTCGATGACAACTAAAGACCTGATCAGCAACACTTAGTATTCAAGGGCAGGGTGGATACAGGGGAAACCACCCTAAGTGCAAACGATGTAACTTGCACCACAGCGGGCCGTGCAACCGAAATCATGGTCATTAATGCGACAAGCTTGGTCATGGAGCCAAAGATGGTAGAAACTCACGTCCTGCAAGCCAGAACCAACAACAACAAACACAAGATCTATAGAATCAGCAGCAACAGCAGGGTAACAAGGGATGTTATCAGTGTAGTGCTGAAGGTCACTTCAAGAGACACAGCCCACGGTTGAACTAGAACCAGAATCAGAACCTACGGCCACTACGAGTTTATTCGACCAGCTGCAAGGGTCGAGCTACTACTCCAAGATAGACTTAAGGTCAGGATATCACCAGCTGAGAGTCCGGGATGAGAACGTCTCCAAAACAGCGTTCAGAACACGCTACGGCCACTACGAGTTTATGGTCATGCCATTTGGGCTAACGAACGCGCCTGCCGTATTTATGGATCTTATGAACAGGGTGTGCAAAACCTATCTCGACAAGTTCGTCATTGTTTTCATCGACGACATCCTGATTTATTCGAAGAGTCAAGAGGAACACGAGCAGCACTTACGACTTATACTGGAACTTCTACGAACGGAACAGCTATACGCTAAGTTTTCTAAGTGTGACTTCTGGCTTCGTGAAGTCCACTTCTTAGGCCACGTGGTAAACAAGGATGGGATTCATGTCGATCCATCCAAGGTGGATTCGATCAAGAATTGGCCTGCGCCTCGTACACCAACAGAAATACGCCAATTCTTGGGTTTGGCGGGTTATTACAGACGGTTCATTAAAGACTTCTCTAAGATTGCTCAGCCGCTTACACTACTGACGCAGAAAGGTGTGGTTTACCGTTGGTGAAATACACAGGAAACGGCGTTTCAGCACTTAAAGAATAGACTCTGTAGCGCACCTATCCTCTCATTGCCTGAAGGCACGGACGATTTCGTAGTCTACTGCGACGCATCTATCCAAGGTCTTGGATGTGTATTGATGCAGAGGGATAAAGTTATTGCTTATGCTTCACGCCAACTTAAGATTCACGAACGGAATTACACAACACACGATTTAGAGCTGGGAGCGGTTGTTTTTGCACTTAAGATATGGCGACACTATTTGTATGGTACCAAGTGCGCAATCTACACTGATCACAGAAGCCTCGAACATATCTTCAAACAGAAAGAACTGAATATGCGACAGCGACGATGGGTTGAACTGTTAAACGACTACGAATGCTCAATCAGGTACCACCCAGGCAAAGCCAATGTTGTGGCTGACGCCCTCAGTCGAAAGGACACCGCGCCTAAGCGCGTGCGAGCTTTACAACTCACTATACAGTCTAGTCTTCCTTCCCAGATACGAGATGCTCAGGTAGAAGCATTGAAACCAGATAATGTCAGGGCTGAAGCCCTACGTGGCTCAAGACAACGTTTAGAACAGAAGGAAGATGGTGCTTACTACGTCACAGGACGCATTTGGGTTCCATTTTATGGCAACTTACGTGAGCTAGTAATGGATGAAGCTCATAAGTCTCGCTACTCGGTACATCCTGGTGCAGATAAAATGTACCACGACATCAAAACCACATACTGGTGGCCTAGCATGAAGGCCCACATAGCCACATACGTTAGTAAATGTTTGACTTGTGCGAGAGTCAAGGCAGAATATCAGAAACCGTCAGGACCACTCCAACAACCTGAGATACCACAATGGAAATGGGAACAAATTTCCATGGATTTTGTTACTGGCTTACCTAGATCTCAGCGCGGAAATGATACTATTTGGGTGATCATGGATCGACTCACAAAGTCTGCTCACTTCTTGGCTATCAAAGAAACAGACAAGTTCTCTACACTAGCAGACATCTACTTGAAAGAAGTGGTCTCGAGGCACGGGGTGCCCACCTCCATCATCTCTGATCGTGACGCACGTTTTACTTCAGAACTGTGGCAAGCAATGCACAAATCGTTTGGCTCTCGATTGGACATGAGCACAGCTTATCACCCTCAGACGGATGGGCAGTCTGAGCGCACTATTCAAACTCTAGAAGACATGCTTCGGGCGTGCGTAATTGACTTTGGCAATGGTTGGAAAAAAAAAAAACATCTGCCACTTGTGGAATTTTCTTACAACAGCTACCACACCAGCATTAAAGCTGCACCATTCGAGGCATTGTACGGGCGTAAATGCCGGTCACCTCTCTGTTGGGCAGAGGTGGGAGATAGTCAAATCACAGGTCCAGAAATGGTAGTTGATACTACAGAAAAGATTGCTCAGATACGACAACGCATGGCGGCAGCTCGTGACCGTCAGAAAGCATACGCTGATTTAGACAGGAAACTACTCGAATTCCAGGTTGGGGATCGAGCGCTACTTAAAGTTTCACCCTGGAAGGGTGTGGTTCGTTTTGGCAAACGCGGCAAACTAAATCCACGATATGTAGGACCTTTCGAAATTATTGAGAAAATAGGCAAAGTGGCCTACAGATTGAACTTACCACCTGAACTCAGTGCAGTTCACAACGTCTTTCACGTGTCGAATCTGAAGAAGTGTACGTCAGATGAGACCCACATAGTTCCCTTAAAGGAACTCACTATCGACGAGCGGTTACACTTCGTCGAGGAACCTGTTGAAATCACGGACCGGGATGTTAAGGTCCTCAAGAACACGAGAATCCCTCTTGTACGAGTTCGTTGGAACTCCCGCCGCGGCCCAGAGTTCACCTGGGAGCGTGAAGATCAAATGGAACTCAAATATCCCCAATTATTCGGAAACCAATCAACTACTACTGAGGCTGAAGCTACCGATGCAGAATTTCGGGACGAAATTCCAAATCAACGGGGGGATAATGTGACACCCCAGGAAAACCATGCAACTTAACTAACTTCCTCAGTGAGTACGTGCTAAATTTCAGGACGAAATTTCTTTCAACTTGGGGATAATGTGACAACTCGTATTTCGAACCTATCTTTCTACCTGAATGTAACGTAAACGTTTTGTGATTTTGTGAACTGAATGATTAAATGGAATGCTATGCCATTAAATATGATGTTAAATATGAATGAAGTTGTGTTATGTGTTATGTATGTATGTATAGTTGAGTCAAACGCACAACACCACTCGATCGCACAAGGCCATTTGGGCCACAACTTGTATTCGGATCTTAGACAGCCCAAGATTTGGGTTCGGCCCACTCCCATTAATCGATTAACACATGGGGTGTTGGTGACCATCTCACACTTTACCAAAACAAACTTGCAAACCCTAGTGCTCTCCTCTCTCTCTCTCTCACGAACTCAAAGGCAGCCACACACTCTCTCTCAATCGAAGATCACCTATTGAATCGGGTCACTCTCTTCTTTAATCGGTTAGTGTTTCATGTCATGTGTTTATTCGATTGATATTATTTGAGTATGAGTTGTGATGTTGATATGAGTGATACATGATTGATCTTGAATATGTGTAATCGGCCATATACATGTTAGATCCGAAAGGTTGATGTTGTGTAAATATGATTTGGACTTATTGATGATGTAAACTATTAATCTGATGTTCATAAAAATCGGCACATGTATGGTATCCTAGATTTATGTAGTATTGTTTATCATAGGAGGTTGTTGATGATTTGGAATCAAATATAGATATATATATATATATATTTGTCGGCTGTGTTATGAGTTGGATTGAATGGTTGTTATTAATCGAGATTGTTGAAGCATGATTGGTGTTATGATTATTGTTCATATAGTGATCATATTATTCATTAGGGTTCATATGATTTAAACGTTAAAAGCCTTAGTTGATCGATTATTGTTGGAATTGAAACTGTTAGAATGGTTGGTTGATATTTTTCTCATAATTGGAAACTTTGTAAATTGATTTGCAAGATAAATGGTATGTAACTGATTTCCAAAACTTATGGATATTTAAACAAGTCGCACAAGACCAAACACACAAGCTCAGTCGCACAAGGGATTCCC
>JARYGA010025969.1:0-22702 GCA_030545235.1 Helianthus tuberosus | reverse complement strand
TTGTTATTATATAACAATCAACTGAAAAAGAAAATTAAAACAGTATATATTGATCTTCCAAATCTTCACTGTCACTGATCTCTTTCTTCTTTTGAAGCATCTTCACTGGCTGTTTCGACTTTCGTATGATTTTTTTTATTTTTGTTTTTCGAAGTAGTTTTTTTGTCACCGTGTGGAAGCACAAAGTCTGAAATCAACATTTTTTTCTAGAATATTTGTCCATCTCATGCAGCAAAATGTTATTGAGTTTACACCCTTTCAGCCAACAATCTTTGAATTTCCAATGAACGATGTTTGATTTTTTTAACTTTTTTGGCGTTTTACCGAGAAAAAGAACGCCACTAAATAAACCACCTTAAAACTCTAAATTTGATTATGCTAAAATCAATAATGTTTTGCTGTATGGTGATGGACAACATTGTTAATCCTCAGTTAAGAAAGATGTCTGACAATGTTGTCCATCCTATACAACTAAACTTTATTGACAAACAAACCTCAATAATGTTTTTGTATATTTTGGCGTTATAAATTGGATGGAAGTTGAGGATAAAGTCAATAAGATTTTACTCAATTAAATGGACAATATCCTGACTTAAGGATTTTGTCCATTACATTGAGCGAAAGCTTACAGACAACCAAACTGAATTTCAAATAAACGTTTTGGTTTGGGAGATATTTTATGTTTGGGTTTTTTGGCGTTTCTAAGACGAATGGTATATATTAAATATGGCGTTTGGGGTTTTGTGTGTGTTTTTAATTGAAGGTCTGAGATGTATATATAGGATTTTTTTGGCGGTTTTTTTAGGCGGGATTTTATTATAATTAAGTTTGACGTTTTATATTTAATGGCGTTTTTAGTTAGAGTAGTGTGTGATATTTGTTTGGCGTTTTATTTCATGAGATGGCGTTTTGTGTGGAGAAGTCAAAAGACTTTTTTTACCCTTAATGAAGCGTGTCCACGTAATAAAATTGATATTATTTACGAAAACGCCACCGCGCCAATCTAGTCCATAGATTGTTTTGATCGGACGATTCATAAGCGTTCTCACCGTTCTCACACTTTCCACCGTTTTCTCTAGATCCTAACCCTATATATATGTGTGTGTGTTAAATTAAAAGTGAATATACAATTATAATATTAAATAATAGAATAATAAAAAACTATATATTATTATAAAAATAAAGTTACTATTCATGAGCATTCTCCAACAATATATATAAATATAATATAATATTAAATAATAGAATAATAAAAAGCTATATATTACTATAAAAATAAATTTACTATTCATGAGTCTTTGCCAACAATATATATGTTAAAATTAAAGTGAATATACAATTATAATATTAAATAATAGAATAATAAAAAGCTATATATTATTATAAAAATAAAGTTACCATTCATGAGCTTTCGCCAACAATATATATATATATATATATATAATAGTTTTCATAGAATGTTAATAGATTATATTTATAGGGTGGAGATACAATAGGAAGTTTATTTGGCTAGGAAGGCTAGGAAGTGATCTTGACCATCCATTTAGTTAATCAAGGGCTAAGATTAAATCAGGGAAATTGAAAGGAAGAAAAGAGGCGCGTGAGTTTGTTTAGGGGCATTCTAGTCAATCAAAGCCAATAGTTTCTCTCTCCTTCAATTCCCCCCCCCCCATTTTTTAAACGTTAATAACTTTTTCATACGACATTATTTTTTTATAAAAATTGCACCAAAAAAACGAGCGTTTTTTTATCTTTAAAACGAGTATACTATTGCTATATTTCCGAAAAAAATTTTCGAAAACCTAGTTGCGTAAAACGCAATAGAAAAAAACCCAGTTGCGTAGAACGCAATAGAAAAAAAAAACGTAAAAAATGACTTTTTTCTAAAACGCAATGAACAAAAAATACAAAGAAATGTCTTATTTCTAAAACGCAATGGCCAGAAAACAAAAGAAGTGTCTTATTTATAAAACGCAATAGCCTAAAAACACAAAAAAAATGTACTTTCTAAAACGCAATGGACTGAAAACACCTAAAAATGTGTTTTACCTAAAACGCAATGCACAAAAAACACAAAAGAAATGTGTTTTTCTAAAACGCAATGGACCAAAAAACACATAAAAATGTCTTTTTTTCTAAAACGCAATGGCCTAAAAACATAAAAAAATTGTTCTTTCTAAAACGCAATGGACTAAAAATGCATAAAAATGTGTTTTACCTAAAACGCAATGGACTAAAAACACTTCAAAATTAGTTTTTCTAACCAAACTATATAAAACGCAATGTTTACTATCATTTAGTGGGGTATGAGAAACAAAAAAAAAATTCAAACCAAATTCATTTCTAATTTATCAAAACCAAAACATAAACAGACAACAAATATATAAAACGCAATAAGAGACAAAATCTTATAATCATCATAAAGCATCAATTGAATAGGCTTAGGTGTCATTTCCAATACCAATATTAAAAGAATTGCTATAAAAGTCTATACAAATAGTCTTTTCTCATAAGGCCAATGGGTATGGGGGTCGGCTAGCCCCGGCTAGCTCCGGCGCCGAGCCCCCCACACCGCCCCCCTGTGCTGCGGCCCGGCCCAAACGACTCACACGGGACGAATGAGACGAGGCCCCACATCAAACAAAACTAGCCGTTGAACGGCACTTTTTAAAAAAAAAAAAAAAAAAATCATTTTTCAATTTAAATACCCAATATCTCAACCATTTTTATACATTTCTATCCTTTCTACTCCCATTCTTCTCCATTTCTCTTCCTTTTTTATAAAAACACTCCATATTTTTTATACCTTATTCTCTAAATCATGTATCCTTTCAACCCGAACAACCCCAACCCGAACAACCCCAACCCGAACGACCCCAACCCAAACAACCCCAACCCGAACCAACCTAACTTTTTTTCGACCCCCGCTTACACTCCGAGTATGGATCAATCGTGGGGGGCTCCGCCATTTCCTTTTTCGGGTTTCCAACAAACACCCAACGCATTCTCACAAGTGTCTCAATTCCAACAATACCAAGCGCTACAACAAATGATGCAACGCAACTCGTTTGAACAACTCCAATCGCAACCGCCAACTTCCCAACCGGTTCACCTTGACGATGATGATGATGATGAAGTCGTCCCCGAATCGCCACCGCAAGAGCTCAACCGAAAAAAAAACAAGGGGAAGGGGAAGAAGGTTGAAAACGTGCCCGAAACCGCGTCAAAAAGCGGTTCGAGAAAACAGGGGAGACCGTGGACGAAAGTAGAGGAGGAGGCGCTAGCCATTGCGTTTACTAAGTCCTCTACTAACCCGATAGTCGGTATGAACGAAAGTTTAAATTTTTTTTTTAAATTTTTTAAAAGTTTATATTTTTTATTTTTACTAATGCATTGTTTTTTAAAATGTAGGAAACAATCAAAAGGGTGACAGTTTTTGGAGGAAGGCAACGGCTAGATTTCATGCGATTATGGAGCATAGCTCGGATCGTGATGTAGAAGCCGTCTCGGGCAAGTGGCGTAAAATGAGCAAGACCATCAATAACTTTAGCGCAATTTATAACCAAATTCGTATGAATCCTCCTAGCGGGACTAACGAGGCGGACTTTCTTAACCTTGCTATCGCTAAGTGGGACTCTCAAAATGCAAAGCCTTTCCCGCACTTCCGAGCATGGAACGTAGTAAAGAATCACCAAAAATGGGCGCCGATTCCAAATGAGGTAGCAACCGCCAAACGGACTAAAACTTCCGAGTCCGGAAGTTATAGTGCGGGAGACTCCACCGGTCGTTGTCAAATCAACATAAACGACGACCCGGAATATGACGAGGACGTGTTGCCCATTCACGAGGCGGAACGTCCCCCCGGGAGGGAGAAAGCAAAAAAAGAGGCGGCCGGAAAGCGCAAAGGGGCCGGCTCGAGTGGAGGGGGCGGCTCGAAGGCATCGGAGAAAATGGACGACTTGATAAACGAATTCCGTGGGTTCAAACAGTTCGCGGCCGAAAAATACACTCACAAGAAAACCGTGTCGGCCGACCAAGCTCGAGCGGAAGATTTTAGGATTATGAGGTTGGATCTCGACTCGGTTCCGGAGGCGGAACGAGTGGTTTATCAGAAGATGAAGGAAGAAGTGATGAAAAAATGGTCGTCGTAGGTTGTTTTTTTATTTTTAGGAAATCTAATTTTTTTTTTTCGGTAATTTTTTTTTTTTAGGAAATGTAATTTTTTTTTATGTTATGAAATGAAATTATTTATGTTGTTTTATGTTGTATTTTTTAATTTTTATAAAGTTTTTATTAAGTTAATAAATTAAAACTTAGGAAATTATAAAATAATGAGGTGGGGCCGCATCCCATACGAGCCTCCATCCCCCTCAAATTTCATGGAGGCCCATCCCCCACGAGCCGCCCACGTGGCGCCTACGTGGAGGCTCATCCCATTTGGGATGGGCCAAACCATACCCTTTGGCCTAAGGGTGAGAGGGGCACTCCCCTAAGAGGGGAGTCCCCTCTCTTACACCCCACCAACCAGCTAGTGCCACGTCAACTCCCCTCTTAAACTCCCCTAACACCCTATTTTGATGGCGGTACTCCCCTCTTTAGGGGACTTGTTTTTTTTTATTTGTTGTTTATGCATGTTTATAAAAAAATATTAATAAAAATTAAATAAAATTTAACAAAAGACATTTCAAAGTAGAAAATAAAAATAAAAATAAAAATAAAAATTAAATTCAAACTAGAAAATTAAAATTACATTCAAACTAGAAAATAAAAATTACATTAAAACTAGAAAATAATAATTTTAGAAATCGATTGGCCACCCGTACTTGTTAGCGATGTCGCGTTTTCGGGCGAGGATGAACGGCAACATACTTGGCGGAGCATCGTCGGGTTGTGATTGTGCACTTGCACCGCTCGAACCACCACGAGACGGTTGCTTGCCCCGTCCCTTAGTTTTTTTCTTGGCTTTGCGGGGTTGGTTCTCCATTGCTCGGTTTGAAGTGGGTGTGGTTTGAGAGTATAAAAAATTAGTGAAGTGGGTGTGGTTTGAGAGTATAAAAAATTAGTGAAGTGGGTGTGGTTGGAGAGTATAAAAAATGTGTGAGGTTGATATGGTTTGAGTATAAAAAATGGAGTGAATGGGATGGTTATTTATATATGTTTTAAAAAAGTGAATTTTTTTTTTTAAATCCGACCGTTCCTCAATCTTCGTGCCAAACCAAGCGGTGACTCCACACCGATATCACCCCCCGATTCGGGTCCCCGCGTTGATGGCGGCGGTGTTCCCGATCGGGGACAATGGTCACCGATTCCCCGCACCGCTTACGCCCCGTCCACCCTAAAACGCATTCACTCAACCAACCTTTTTTAAAAAGGGGAGACATTATCTTCACACTCCAATGCCTTAATTACCTGCAAAAATCGCTTCAAACGAACTGTAGCCTCTTCGTCACCAAAGCCCAAGCATGTGCAGACATCATGCACGTGTTCTTCGTCGAATATCAATGGTGTTGCGAGTGAGAGTGGTGAAAATGATGCGGAGGGTTGTGGTGGCGGTGGGCGATGGAGTCGTGGCGGTGGGCGGCGACGGCGGCGAAGTCGGTGGTGGCGGTGGTGGTGGTTGTGTGGGGGTGAGATGAACAGCAAAAGAGAAAACGCACTGGGTTTTTTTAGATTTAGGGTTTCATAAAGACTAATTAGTGGTTGACTAAAATACCCTCCTCTTTATTTTTAAATTTTGCCACATGTCATGATTTTATTGCTTCCTATCCTTCCTAGCCAAATTAAACTTCCTATTTGATCGTTTCCCTATATTTATATAACTATAACTAGGTTATAGTGATGTATGCATAATTACAAGTGTTTGTTTACAATAAGATAAGTAGGTGCATTTAATAATATTTCTACACGCTTGCAATCTTTTATTCATATAATCAATATCCATCTCGCTTTTAAAGTGTTTAACAACTCTCGTACCAGTTATCATATCTTTAAGAAGCTTCTTAATTATTTTTACACCATTGTCAATAAAATGAACTATGAAGTATTGAAATAATTTTCATCAAATACATCAAAGAATTTACTCCAACGGGAATTTTTTAAGTTGGGACCGTTGCCAGCTAAAGGGCAATAATTGGGATTATTAAAATCCATTATTCCTCTTTTTAATAGTATATATAGAGGCTGTCTTCCGTACAAAACAACTTTTGCGTACAAAGTATGAACCATCCGTTTTTAAGATCAACGATTCTCAATGATCTGGTGGCAATTTGTAAATAACAAGATTCTAAAATTTTAAAAACAAATAGAAAAATGTATTATGGTTTTTTTTCCCTTGAACTACCCCCTCCCCTGTCAGTTGATTTTCAAACGGCTATAACATTTTCAAACGATAGTAATTGAAAAAAAATTACACCGTATTAACGATTATTTCATTCTCTTTAATTTGAGTATGCTATTGCTATAATTTTCTTAATTTTTATTTTACAAGCTATAAAGTTACGTGATTGTTCTGGTACGTAATTACGTACAGGAACATAATCAATGAATACCTAAATCACGTACCATATGCGCAAGTAATAACAAATTCTCAATATAACACCGCATCTATAATCACGTACCTAAATGATCAATGAATACCTAAATCACGTACCAGATACTCTAATGTATACCAAAATCTAAAATCACGTACCATGTGTGCAAAAGCAGTAACAAATACTCAATGTGATAATCACGTACCATATGTGCAAAACAATAACAAATGTTCAATGTAATACTACATCTATAATCACGTAAGGACTTATATTACCAATAACAAATGCTCAATGTAATACTACATCTATAATCACGTAAGGACTAATATTACAAATCTAATCATGTAGTAGCATAAAAACAATTAAGTTTTTATTGTATTGAATGTATAATCATGTAATAAGCATAACTTTAGTAAAAACATTATAGAAAAGAAAAACTATAATAATTTAAAAAAAGAGTTAATTACTGTTTTCGTCCCTGTGGTTTGTCAAAAATCACTATTTCAGTCCATTAGTTTAAAAATTGCGATTTCAGTCCAGTCTCCTAAAGCCGTCTATTTTACCATTAAGTTTTTAATGAAATGCCTAAATTACACTTGTGTTAATTAAATTGGATTGTAGGGTTCGACCCACCATGGCTTCAGTAGAAGTAGAAGTCTGGCACTATTTTTACATATATGGTTCCAAAATTTTAATTTTGGATTTTAGAATGAGAATATGTCCAGATAAGCATTATTTTTTAAAGTTATTATGTTAATTGATGCTAGGAAGATATTAATTGGGGTGGGGTAATGGGTCGTCGGACATTAAGAGGGTGGGGTTGTGATGCCGGAGAAGATGACCGAAAACTTTTACCGGAAATGAGAGCAGGGATGGAGTGGGGTGGGGTAGCGTGGGGTTGTGTTTTAACAAGTGGGTCCTAGAATACGGTCTTTTAAATTTCCATGGTTTTTTTATTTAAATAACATAAGGGTAATTTAGGTATTTCATTAAAAACTTAATGGTAAAATACACGGTGTTAGGAGACTGGACTGAAATGGTTACGAAAGTGAAACCATAGGGACTAAAATAGTGATTTTTGACAAACCACAGGGACGAAAACAGTAATTAACTCATCTAGATATCTTTTTGTTTTTATTAATAAGGGCATTATGGTCAATTCACGTGTACTTAACAGAATAAATGGATGGGGTTAACGGAGGTGAACTGAAATGGTTACGAAAGTGAAACCACAGGGACTGAAATCACAATTTTTAAACTAATTGACTGAAATAGTGATTTTTGACAAACCACAAGGATGAAAACAGTAATTAACTCTTTAAAAAATAATTACCTAATGTAACATAATCACGTAACAATACACAGTCATGTAACTTTATAACTTGTGAAATTAAAAAATTAAAAGTTAAGAAAACTATAGCAGTAGCCTACTCGTTGTACCATTTTATAACTTCATAACACAACATTTTCTTATGTGCTTATTTTATGAATGTGTTGGTATAAATTCAAGTTGGTTTACGTTTAGACGTAAATTTTCATTAACGTTATATTTAAAATAACGTTTACGTTTCCATTAACAAGTAATTTTAAATCAGCCCGTACAAGTGTCCAATTCGAATTTATTTTTATGGTTTTCGGTGGATGTAAAACATGTATATATATATTCTTTTGACCATATTTCTTTCGGTTTCTAT
Source organism: Helianthus tuberosus (assembly GCA_030545235.1). NCBI lineage: Eukaryota > Viridiplantae > Streptophyta > Magnoliopsida > Asterales > Asteraceae > Helianthus > Helianthus tuberosus. The sequence continues at coordinate 14,478 of JARYGA010025969.1, read as the reverse complement.
ACTTAACTAAAATAGCTATTGACCTAAACCCCGCAACGTAGCGCATGTAATCTTACTAGTTATATACATTTGTAAAAAGAAACCTGTATATATCGGGAGAGGGTATTAAGACCGTGGGGTGTGGTGGGGCTTGGGTTGGGCATTTATTGACATGTGGAATGGGAAAAAAAACCCACGCCCATGGGGTATGGTGGGGCTTGGGTTGGGGGCTTGGGTTGGGGGCATGAGTTGACACATGGCCATTGAGAGCCCGCCATGTCACTTGCTAGCCCGCCCCACGCCCGGCTTCAAACCCACGCCAAAGGGGGCCACGCCAAACCCAAGCCCCAACCCAAGCCCCCGGGGTGGTGACTTGGGCGTTTTCCCCCAACCCAAGCCCCATACCCCATGGCCTAACGCATATATACAAGTTCTTTTGTAAAAAATGTAGGAAGCCATGAGGAGACATTATACTTTAAAAAATCGTTTGAAATAAGATTTAATGAAAAGAATTGCCATCAAAGTGAATTTTCTCTTTTAAATCTTACACTAGAGTATCCACAATGCTAAATCTCGTCTAAAATCCAGACTTGCCACATGATTTCAAAGCACAACCATTTCAAACCCACTTTTTTTCTCCAACACTAAATCAATCCAAACCTCCACCTCATCACCTATTTTTTTAAAAACTATATCTAATTTATATAATTTATTTAATTCATAATATTTCTTTTTATTAGAATATTAAAAAAATCAAAAATAAAATAAAATTAATAACAACATAATCCATTAAATAAAAAAACACACTTACAACAATTATAAAAAAACATACTTAAAATCTAAAAATAAAAACATATGAAAAATAAAAATAAAAATAAAAATAAAAATAAAAATAAAAATAAAAATAAAAACAAAAATAAAAATAAAACAAACTTAAACTTAAAATTAAAAACATACAACAAATTAAACTCCTCGTTTATTCTTAATTTCCTCACAAACCCTTTCGTGAATTTGATGTTGAATCGGGCACATGTTCGAGCAGTCCATGAAAAGGATGGTGTAGTCTTGATTTGTAAGAAACTGATCGAGTCGACCCTTGAGATCATCCATCATCTCCTATTTTTTCCGATGTATTGTTGCATCCGAAGCTTAACTAGGTCGTCTTCTTCAGGAGCCAACGTCTCCTTTTGTTTTATTCCCATCCTCGCCTTTGTCCTAGTCTCGTTAGCCTTCTTTTGCTCATTGGACGAGACAACTCTTTAAACTCATTTGGGGTATCATTATCATCCCCGAAATCGACATTGGAATTCTGAACTGTGACAACCCGAACTTTCAAGGTCTTTTCATCGACACGTTATTTGTTTCACAACTGCGTTTTCATGATTCGTTGCATTATAATTGGTACATGTTTAGTATATGATTAATGTGTTTAGTTTTGAACTGTTTAGAAGTTAAGAAACTATGCTCGACGAAACATTAGTGTTTCGCCGCAAGCCATGCTCGACGAAACTTAGGAGTTTCGCCGGCCCAGATCCCTTCGGCCCACACTTGAAGTCATAGGCCCGAACCTTTTAAGCCGAGCCCAACTCATCATGCACGCATATCTGTATATTAGGGTGCGTAATGTAACATCCCGAAAATATAAATTCATAAAATTTACAATTTTATTTGTAAATAAATTAGTAAAATAAACTAACTAGGGGTGACACTAACCTAGTTAGATGATGACTTATGTGTGGTAGAAGACATAAGAATAAACTAAAAGGAAATAGAGGGACCAAACTTGTTAAAAATGAAATTTGATTTAATTAAAACAAATAAAATAAACACCAAACACACAAAAATCTTGTGTGTTCGGTTGACACAAGCAGGGGGCGACCAGGAGAAGAACTTCAACCCTAGTTCTTGTCTAAATCCACAAATTGAAGGTCAAGATCAGCCCCAAAACGAAAATCGAACATAGATTACTGATCCTCATTGCAAGGGGTTGTAAGGTATGTAAAATTCTATGAAAATTCTCTGTTTGAATTTCTTATGGATTTGGGAGATTCAAAATTTGAAGATGCATGTTTGTGATTTGGTTAGATTAGGGATAATATAGTGTCTAGAAGTAAAACCTAGACAACTACATGTGAAATCATATCCAAATTCAGGAAATTACATGAGCTCATTGAAGGTGGGTTATGGGTTTTACAAGATAATGATGAACACTAGGGTTTAGAATGATTATTCTAGTGTAATTTGATCATAGAAAGTGATCTTCAGAAAAAGTGTGATGTTTAGGGATAAACCCTAGATGATTCTTGTCAAAATCTTGCATGATACTTGTAGGGTTCATAATCACCATTGTAGGTGATTAATAAGTTGTAGAAACTTGGTAAACACTAAGATCATGATTCTTGTTCTAGTGTAATCTGAGTTTTATGAGGTACTTTCTGAAATTTGGAAGTTAAAACATGTGTAAATGTGACTAGTTGAAGTTGATTTAGATGATTATTACAAGTCATGAACTTGGTTTTGATGATGTAAAAATCTGACCCGCTAGGTGTTTGTTAAAATGCCTAAGTGGGGATTAAAATGTTAAAAATCAGATGAAAACGCAGATTTGACTATTATAGAGAATTATGCGTTAATGATTATGAAAAGAGTTCTAAGTTGATTGTGAATTGAACTCTTTAGGCAAAGAATCCGGATCGTCAAGCGGACAAGCCGGAGCGGAAACGCGTTTGAAGAGTGTGCTCTAAAGGTACGCGACTTGTCGTCTCGTTACATTTACGTAGATAAGCCTAGTCGTGAATATGTCTAATGTTGTTATAGCGAAAATAGTTACGTTTGGTAAGTCTAAGAAGTGATGTAATTCACTAGATGAAGAATGTGTTAAATTAATGGTTGAAATGGTAGTGTTTGGAGTGACTCGAACGTCACCTGTTAAATCGAGTTATAAACGCAGAAACCGAGGATTAGAAGGGATACACTAAGGTCGACCAGCCCGGGAATGGGTAATTATGATTAGAAAGCGATGTCGACGAATTATGAAGGTACGTAACTTGATTGGTTACATTAAGTGAGTTGTTGATAAGTTTTATAAATCTTATTGTTGAATCGAAATCTGGGTTGAATTTATATTGATTATGGTTGTATGCGAATTAATAGATTTAGTATAGTAAACGAACCAATTGGTAGTCATCACAAGTGGATGATTCCACAAGATGAGCCAACGGGTCTATTAGTTGTGAAAATTGTAGTTTTAAACGTTCTAGTAGACGATAATGGCGATAATAGTCACAAAGGCATTAAACCATGAAATTGGTAAGAAATGCAGGTGATAACAAGCCTCGGATGTTGGGCATAAGGCGCCATAGGTTTATTAGTTAAATGGTAGTAAAATGTGTAAGGATAGAATGGGTCAAATATTTACATAGTGACATATGGTCTTTCGGTCCGTAAATTAAATTTTGGGTGTCAAATTTATAATAGTTATGTCGGTAATGAATTTACAGACATATAGGAAGAAAAATCACTTAAAACGGACTTACGAGTCAAAAGATATGGCCAAACGAAGTTAAAAACTGGATTTTCCGGAGGTGGCAGCAAATGCAGCTCACAAAACTTGAGCTGCTGGAAAACGTGACCCCCTGCGCCACGCGGAAGGCCACCTGATACATGCCGTGACACGCGGGAGGTCCTCGCGGCCCGCGTAACGTCTCTCGCGGGGCGCGAGCGACCTGATCCGAAGAAATTTGTTGTTTTCAATAGTTTTGATACTAGAATTCGATTATAAGTGTTATATTATTGTCAAAACTAACCCTTGATGTGGTTTTGACATTAGGTCATGTTGGGGAACTTACGGATGGCGATCAAGCATAGGATGAAGAACCGAACACTACATTTTGAAGCTTCCGCAACGTTTTAAATCTTTAGTACTTTTGTGTATGGGTTATAAACACTTGTTAAACAACTTTTAAAATGTTTTAACTTAGTCATTAGTTGACTAAGGTTGATGTTACTTATGAACTTTGTTTATGAAAGTCATGTTATTTGAACAATATTTTATTTGAAATGGTATAACCTATTACTAAAATCAAGTAAAATTAGACGGGTGTTACACGTAAGTATAGTTATAGAAACATTCATAACCCTAGAGCCCTCTTGGAGTGACGGTAGATCATCCTCGCGAAGCCATCCTTACGGTTTCTACATCTTGTGCGCAATAGGTTAGTATATTCATATCTTGGTTGTTATTATTCACCTTGAGTGATCATGTCTTGAATCATGTGATTAGATGTCTATGCATACTTGAATGTTAAAGTCTCACTAAACCCGATCTAAATGGTTAATAAGGATGATTAATACTTATGAGATGAATGTTTGAAGTCTTCCTTAATGTTGATGACGGATGATTGATGAAACAGTTTGAGTATGTGATATAATATGACCGATCCGATTTACTAATCGTATGTTAAATATTGGTTAACAAATGATCTATCAGTAGGGATGATTTAATACTGTTAAATAATGATTAGAGATTACTGCAAATCATAGAGATAACTGATGACTCGTTGTTATTGAACGGACGTTGTTGCGGATAGTTATACGTGTGTTAGAATGTATTGAATTGTATTGAATGGTGTCATCGATCTGTTACGTGGATATTTAACTGTTGAGTGAGGGTAATAGGTAAACACTTGGGTAAACCTAAGGAAAAACCGTCTGTTCAGTGAAAATGGTTCTAGGTCGATGAACAAGGGGATGTTTCGTCAACATGTGTATAACGAAAATAGGGAGGATTCGTCATATTTAACCCGACGAAAATAGGGAGGTTTCGTCATACAGGGTCAAGGCGAAAGATGTCTTTCGTCGTCTAGAATCTTTCGTCGTAAGGGTAGGGATAAAACAATACAGGTGTACGGTGTGTGTGTGTGCAATGTTAGATGTCTGTGTTTACGAGTGTCAACTGTTACGAGCCTTGTAAAATAGGAACTTGTAGTATGAGCCTGTAAATGAAACAACTATCCATTATGAGATTTCATGATGACTAGCGTGCTGTTAAGTGTTAATTGGGACTTGGACCTGTGAAGTAACCTTGTATGTGGCATAATAATCTGTTACGTGGACAAACTTTGTTAACATGAATGATGCGTGGCATGACTAACAACTATAACATGCATATTACGTGTACATACATATCATGAACGTAACCTGTGCATTATGTGACAAAATACGTGATCCAATGTGAATACGGAACTGATTGTTATTGATAAACCATGTTAGGACGTCCTAACATGGTTTATCAAGTCCCATCTACTTTGTTTATCAATGGATCGAGCACGTCCTAACATGGTTTAGGGAACCATTTGACATGAGTTAGAAGGAACTGAGATGAGCTTGCAAATCGCAATATTATTGTGGGTGCACACATAATAATAATGTGGGGTGCATGCGAGTCCTAGTGAGGCTTAACAAGTGAAAAAGGGGTTCTGCTCTGTCATTTGATCAATGTGAAACGTAACAAGTCTATAAGAGTCGTAGCAGTGATTGTCTCCTACTCGAACATGATCTTTATATTTCTCTTTGAATCTTTTCAAATCTCAATGCTATCGAGTATTACCTGAACACCCATCTGAACGCCTAGCGAACTGTGTAGAATGTTAGGTGCTTGCACGAATGTCTCTGTGTTGGATGTCGCAGCGTCGAATGATTGGTCTATACCTTTCTCACCTTTCTTCGTTTGCTGGAACTTAACGTATTGACGTCTTAGACCCTGAAGTGCGATCAATTCTGCAACGCTCTGGAAACAAACCGTGTATTACTCAGTCAACTCGCAAGAACAATGGACAAGAGGATGAGCGTAGTGCCTTACCAACCTTAGTATTAGAACGAACCTGATTACCGGCAACGAACACCAGCGAATTGGCTTCAATCGAATCATTCACTCTAGTGAGCGATTTATGGGGAATAAACTCTTACGAATCAATCGGGATATGAACGATGACAATTAACCATGGTGTGGTATGGTGTATAACTGCCAGCACGAGTAGTGTCTTAGGACGTGACACGAAATGCAAAAGATGGACCTTGTCGGTGAAATATCGTAGGGCTCCGTTTCAAGTAACTGCATTAGAGGCAACAGTCACGGCGACATCAAAGTACTCGTAATCATGGCCTACCGTATGGAAACAAAGGTGACTTCGGCAAGGATTGACTGTTATTAAATCAAAGTGTCAACAACCAAGGGAACGAAGACAGTATTGGGAATCCATGTGACCGTAACAACACTAGTAGTGGTACTCATGGAAGGGCATTTAGGATCGGCATGGGCGACGCCAGGATTATAGCAACATGGTGGCTTGCACGTTCTTGGTAACTAATCGCTTCGTCTCTGTTTTGTTTAACCCTGATATTCCTTGGAACTGAACTTGTTGAGGAGTCGGCTGATGGCAAGTCAAATGAAACCTCATATGTTTGTTGGGATGCAAATTCGACCGTGTGGGACAAGTTTTCGACATCGATCTTCCTTCTACTATCCATGATGGTTTTGGTGCAGTAGTCAGTATGGACGGTTAACCAGGTAGCGCGCATATATACCCTGTGAGGGGAAATTTATCGTCTGTCATAAAGTATCCAAGTGGTGCAGAGGTTAGCATCAATTCAACAATGAAGGCCAGAAGTGTCCATGGAAAGATTACCCCGCTATGTTAGCACTCGTTACTGATGTTAAGGCTAAGGAAAAGAGGATCGAAGATCCACCAATTGTTCGTGATTTCTCACTATGTGCTATCAGAAGAACTATCACGATTACCTTCACATCGTCAGGTGGAATATCAGATCGGTATCATGTCAGAAGCAACCCTTATTACTAGTACTCCTTATTGTCTCACATCAGGAAGGTTGTAAGAACCGCTTAATCAACTTCAGGAACTGTTGGACAGGAGTTTTAACGGACCTAGTTTTTTTTTTCGCTTTGGGGAGCCCCAGTTATGTCCATGATGACAAGCCTTTTCGTATGTGTACTGACTATCGAGAACTCAACAAGGTGACAGTAAAGAACCGTTTGCCTCGACCACGTATTGACAACTCGTCGACCAGTTGCGAGGGACAAGCTTCCATTCGAGGATTGACTAACGAACGAACTATCATCAGATGGAAGTCCAAGGGGAGGATGTTCCTAGAACGGCATATCGAACACAATGAGGCCATTGCGACTTTGTATACCATGAATTTTGAGTTAATTAACACACCAACAGCTTTATGGACCACATGAATCGACTGTGCTTATTGATGACGTTTTGGATCATTTCCAGGAGAAAGGAACATCATGGACGGCATTTGCATATTATTTTAGAGCTCCTGAGGGAGGAGCCACTCCGCGCGAATTCTTGTTAAATATGGCTTCTGGATTCGAGAGGTACATTTATTTTGGGTCATGTAATCAACGAAGTGGAGAAGTACACGTGGATCTCGCTAAGATCCATTTTGTTAGAAACTAATCGACACCAAAGATCCCTTCGAGGATACAGTAACTTCTTGGTCTAGCTAGGCACTGATGTAGACTCATTATAGGATTTCGAGGATCGCGCAGCTTTAATCTCTTTAGCACAGTAGGGTGCTGTGTTCGTGGAAGACAAAACAGTAGGACGTCTTTTCAGCCTTCAAATCCCAACTCTACTATGCACTGAGCATCGTATTATCTGAGGGTACTGATGATTTAGTGGTATACCATGATGATTCGAATCAGAGTCCCAGTTAAGCGCCGATACAACATGAGAAGGTGATGAATTACGTAATGGAGTTACGAAGGGGAAAATGCACGACACACAACCTGCGGTGGAAACCGTGGTCTTTAGATGTAGATTGGAGGCATCACTTGGACGATACCAAATGCACTGCTTAGATCGATCACAAGAGCCTCCTGTGTACCCTTGTTTCGAAATAGCTAAACATGTGATGACATCACTGGATGGAACTCTCGAGCGGTTACGACTATGGAACCTAAACGCGTATGAGCATACGGCTCACTATCGACTCTAGCCTACCCGATCAGATTCGCCCTGTTCTAACCGAAGCATTAAAGGAAGAGGAATTTCAAGTTGGGTCCATGCGGGGCATGGAAGAGCAACTTTGGCAAGTAGGATGATATTCGCTACTTCATGGAACGCGTATGTTTCTCATTATACGGCAACTGTAGGGAACTCGTGTTGAGCAAAACGCACCGGCCTCGATATTCTAGTCGTCTGGATCCTGATGAGAGATATTAGGATCTATAAACCTCGTACTGGCGATCGGGCATGAAGGCCTACCCAGCTATGTATGGGAATAATGTTTGACTTGTGGGAAAGTCAAGGTGCAGTGTCAGCAACCAGAAACACCCATATGGAAATAAGAACAGACTGCTATGGATTTTGTCGCTAGTCTACTTATAACTCGAAACGGAAACAATATCACCTGGGTGATCGTTGATTGTCTCACGTAACCAGCACACTTTCTTGCAATCAAGGAAACTGACGAGTCTTCACAGCTTGAGAATATTCCTCTGAGAGAGGCGGTTTCAGGCACGAGGTGCCAACTCCTGATACCCTTGATTTTGATCTATACTTGATTTATGTCAGGCAATACGCAACACCCTTGGCTCACATCTAGACATGAGCATTACTTATCACTGTAGGACAACCGGACAGAGTAACGAACCATCCTGTCACTTGAAGACATACTGCGAGCATGTGTGTGACTGACTTAGTAAAAATTAGAAAGGACACCTACCTTTGGTTGAGGTTGCTACAACAGTTACCATTCTAGTACTCAGACAACTCTGTCAGAGGCATTGCATGGACGATAATGCCAACCTCTTTGTTGGACTAAGATGGTTCCAGGACTTGCACTCGAAACTCTTAGGAAGATTATTTAGATTGGAAATCGTGTGGCGACTACGCGTGATCGCCAGGAAACCTGATAACATAGGAAAACACTGGGAATTCGCTGCAGGCGAACGCGTCATATTGGAAGTCTCACCCTGGGAGGGTGCGGTGCGCCTTGGGAAGCGTGGCAAGCTTAGCTTACGTTATGTTGGGCCATTCAAATTCTGGAACGTATTGGCAAAGTGGCTCACAAACTCGAGCTACCTGACGAGTTAGGTAACGTTCACGATGTCATTATGTCTCAAATCTATGGGAATGTTTTTCCCGAGGAAACATTGGTGATACCTTTATCAGACGAGTTGCAGTTGTTGTGGAGTCTATTGAAAACATGGACGAGGAAGTCAAGGTTTGGTAGTATAGTCGAATCCCAATCGTGAGGGTTCGTTGGAACTCAAGACGTAGACCGGGGTTCACGTGGTAACACAATGATCAAAGTAAGCTCTTGTATCCTCAGTTGTTCAAACGATGGAATCAACTTTTGATATCATTGGCGAATTTCAGGACGAAATTCCCTTTCAAGTTGGGGATGATGTGGCACCCAACTGACTTTGCAATCCTATTTTTTACAATTTGGTTTACGTGATGTTTGTGCAGTTATCTGATGATTAGTGATTGTGTGTAATGATTGACTATTATTTGGGTAGTGTTACATGTAGTTTAATTAGAGTTTATATCGCTTCACTCCTCTGTATTACTTGTCAAATTTCGGGATGAAATTTCTTTCAAGTTGGGGATGATGTGACAATCCGAACTTTCAAGGTCTTTTCATCGACACGTTATTTATTTCACAATTGCGTTTTCATGATTCGTTGCATTATAATTGGTACATGTTTAGTATATGATTAATGTGTTTAATTTTGAACTGTAGAAGTTAAGAAACTATGCTCGACGAAACATTAGTGTTTCGCCGCAAGCCATGCTCGACGAAACTTAGGAGTTTCGCCGGCCCAGATCCCTTCGGCCCACACTTGAAGTCATAGGCCCGAACCTTTTAAGCCAAGCCCAACTCATCATGCACGCATATCTGTATATTAGGGTGCGTAAGTATAGTTATAGAAACACTCAAAACCCTAGAGCCCTTTTGGAGTGACTGCAGATCATCCTCCCGAAGCCATCCTTACGGTTTCTACATCTTGTGCGCAATAGGTTAGTATATTCATATCTTGGTTGTTATTATTCACCTTGAGTGATCATGTCTTGAATCATGTGATTAGATGTCTATGCATACTTGAATGTTAAAGTCTCGCTAAACTCGATCTAAATGGTTAATAAGGATGATTAATACTTATGAGATGAATGTTTGAAGTTTTCCTTAATGTTGATGATGGATGATTAATGAAACAGTATGAGTATGTGATATAATTTGACCGTTCCGATTTACTAATCGCATGTTAAATATTGGTTAACAATTGATCGATCAGTAGGGATGATTTAATATTGTTAAATAATGATTGGAAATTACTACAAATCATAGAGATAACTGATGACTCGTTGTTATTGAACGACCGTTGTTGCGGATAGTTATACGTGTGTTAGAATGTATTGAATTGTATTGAATGGTGTCATCGATCTGTTACGTGGATATTTAACTGTTGAGTGAGGGTAATGGGTAAACACTTGGGTAAACCTAAGGAAAAACCGTCTGTTCAGTGAAAATGGTTCCAGGTCGATGAACAAGGGGATGTTTCGTCGACATGTGTATGACGAAAATAGGGAGGATTCGTCATATGTAACCCGACGAAAATAGGGAGGTTTCGTCATACAGGGTCAAGGCGAAAGATGTCTTTCGTCGTCTAGAATCTTTCGTCGTAAGGGTAGGGATAAAACAGTAGAGGTGTACGGTGTGTGTGTGCAATGTTAGATGTCTGTGTTTACGAGTGTCAACTGTTACGAGCCTTGTAAAATAGGAACTTGTAGTATGAGCCTGTAAATGAAACAACTATCCATTATGAGATTTCATGATGACTAGCGTGCTGTTAAGTGTTAATTGGGACTTGGACTTGTGAAGTAACCTTGTATGTGGCACAATAATCTGTTGCATGGACAAACTTTGTTAACATGAATGATGCGTGGCATAACTAACAACTATAACATGCATATTACGTGTACATACATATCATGAACGTAACCTGTGCATTATGTGACAAAATACGTGATCCAATGTGAATACGGAACTGATTGTTATTGATAAACCATGTTAGGACGTGCTCGATCCATTGATAAACAAAGTAATAAAAACATACCGAGCAAATCCAATGTGAGTTCACTGCTCTTTTTCCAAGCATGCGTCCCGGGGAGGGACATCTGGTAAACGTTCCGGGGAGGAATGCTGGGTTATTGGGATGTTTGTTAATACTCGCATATCTATCAATCAAGTCCCATCTACCGATTGTTGCCGGGGAGGCAACGGGGTATTAGTTAATAGCGCTATTTAGGTTTGGCAACCTCATACCGCACCGGGGAGGTTGGAAGTGAACTAATGATCCCAGTCTTGACCATTGCTTTGATAGAGGCAATGGGGTTTGGGCAAAACAACTTTAAGCCATCAGCGGTAAACGAGTTATTACAACATCAAATCTGTGAAACGTTTTAATCTGGTAACTGGTATCTAAACACGTTAACAAAACTTTGAACTCACCAGCGTCGTCTGACACACTTGTCTGCATGCTTGCAGGTCCATAGGGATGATATCATTTGGAACTTGCTGTCTGGAAGACTGGAGTGGTCATGGGTCGAGATACATGGGATCGCAAGACAAGTCTAATGGTTTTCGAACATGTGGTTGTTGAACCACTTAGCAAATGATTTATTCTTCCGTTGTATACAATGAATTACGTTTAATGTTTTATAACACTTTATGATAATGAATGAAAGTTTTGATTTAAATATATACTATAGTTCAATGTGATTGGTGGCTTGGATCCTGGTACGTCACACGTCCCGCGGTGTTTCCGCATGTGGTATTTTGGGGGTGTGACATGAACCATGGATTAGATTTCACTGTCGTCCAAGTCAACCGCATCGGAAGCAGCCGATGTATACGCTCCTGACTTTGATGTTTTTGACCATTTTGACATCATTGGCATCGGTTCATGGCATTTCGGTTCGTTTTTCACAATGTGAGTAACATGTTCGTAGTTGAAACGAACTTTTTGTTCAACTTCATACTCTGCTTTGGCCCGATTCATGATTAGGTTATTAGAGTAACCGCTATGGCTATTTTTGTGTCGGTTGTAAATTCCACAAAAATGGTTTATTCATGTAATGCCATTTAGTGTTTGAGGCTTTAAGTTACCCTTTGTTCGGTTATACTTGTTATTTATTTCTTCACAAAAATATTGATGGATTCGCTCCCAGTAGTCGGTACTCTTTTGGTTTTTTCCGACTGTGGCGCAAGTAGACATATGAAGATAAGCTGGTGTAAGAGTTTCTTCTTCTTCTACTGACCATTTATGAATTACAACTTTCGCCTTCGAACCGACAACTTTTTTGCCTTTATTTCTTCAGCTAGAAGATGGAGATGGTGTATATGTATTGGGCGATTGGGTGTCTGGGGCATTGAACCCGGACCCCGGTTGGAGATTGGGGTTGAAACCCATCTCGGGTTGTGGAGGTAACCTATAGAACGAGTAACCGGGTCCGAGTAGAGGCATGGAACTATAGTTGTGGAGTTGTAAATGCATGGCACCGAGTTGACTCATGAACCCGCATAGTTAGAACTCGAAGGAATGGAACCGGATTGACTAGGAAACCCATAGCTTTGGAAGAGTGGGATGTTAGTAGATTGGTTCGGGTTTTAAACGAAGCCTAACATTTCTTGAGAACTTTTTTGGTCATCCATGGAAGGAGTTGTGATAAGAGTAAAAGGTTGAGTGTTAGAGGTTTGTGTAAAATGAAAGATTGGTTGAGAGTGAAAGGTTGAATGTTTGAGGTATGTGTCAACACGGTGAAGGTGTAAATTTTGGGTGAAGTCGGTTTTTATTTTTAAAATTTATTATTATTTAAAAAAATGAATAGTTGGAGTGGTTTTGTTAAAAAAAAAACAAATTTGATTTTTTAAATAGTTGCTGTTAATAAGGTGGGTCCCGCTTAAAACCAAACGGACAGGTCTGGTGGTCCAAACCGGACCACCAAACCGGACCGTCCCATGTCAGCCTCTCCATCGCCGCTCGTCCAGAATGGGCTAGTCCAAAAAGTGGGCTGGGGTTTCGGACCGTGCGATGTAGATGCTCTTAATAGCTTTTGATTAATTACAAAATTATCAACACATCAATTCTAACTATTAAATTGATCTGTTTAAAAATTTTAACTTCCATTACTCAAACCATTTTTTTAGAAAAAGTAATACAATAATACATTAATACAAAATATATATACATTTTAATACCAAAAAATAAAACATAAGTCAAATGATAAGTATTTCTCTGCAAAACTTAATATGCAAGACATTGAAGGACCAAACAGGATGAAAAAGACGGGTGGGGAAACCGCGTTGAAAAACAGGGTGTTTGCAGGTGGAGAAACTGCAATTTGGGTCGGTGGTAGGTCCGACAAGAATCTTTAGACCCGGTCCAATATAACTGCCGCCGCAATAAATGCCCCGACCCATGCCTTCACTATTTCTGTTGTCTCCCCTTGTATTCAAAAAGATATACTTGGTGCAATCTAAATGTATTGTCGATAAAAACAAGCTCATGATTCTCATCTAGATAGATGGTGTGTTTCATAATTAAAAGCTTATGAATATCTAATCTAATCTAACTACTATAATAAAAGAAACAAAGTTTTGGACACGTGTCATGAAAGGTATCATCAAATCTATATTTATCTTAATCCTCCTCCCGTGGCCCAGTGGGTATTCCCATTGGGTTAAGTTGGCCGGCCCTCCTTCGGGAGGTCACCGGTTCGACTCCCACTTGTGGCTTTAGGGGGGGGGGGGGGGGGGACGTCCCAATGATGGATCGTTCCTACCGAGGCATGGTTCGATCCGGAGGGCAACCCGGTTTTCACCCAGCTGTTACCCCAGCGGCTTTACCCGTGTGGGGGCTGTATGGTTTCCGGGCGAAGGTCAGTCTACGTACGCGGCCGGGGCCCGATAGAACATCGCGTCCGTAACACGGGACTGACGGGGGATTGTCTTTGACAAGAACCCGGTGACCAAGAGGTCCTGTACATTGAAAGTCACCCTTCAAAAAAAAAAAAATCTATATTTATCTTATATTAACTAAATAAATAATAAATTAATATTAAATCTGATCATACTTTAATAAAATGTTATTCTTAAATCTAAATTGTTAATTTAATATATTTTTAAAACAAATACCCCTCTTATCTACTTATCTTATATTAAATATATAAATAAAAAATTAATATTAAATGTTAGGATAATTTATTAAACATATAACATTTTTTTATCATTTGGTATACAAAATTATATTTATTCAACTCGAGTAAAACGTAGGGTTTTTAATTATTTGGTAGATTTTTCAACCCGATTATACATAGTTTTTTTTTAAAGATACGATGTTTTTAGTATTTAATATACAAAATTACATTTATTTAGGATATATTTTTTTATTATTTGGTA
>JARYGA010025968.1:0-29478 GCA_030545235.1 Helianthus tuberosus | reverse complement strand
ATCCTTATCTTCTATAAGATGTTCATTGGGATTAGGATCGTTCAACACATAGAATATCTTTTACTTGAGAACGATTCTTAAGTTTCGATATTAATCCATGAAGTGTTATGATTGAGACGATCCTTGTCAAGGATTGTTTTTAGTGATAGGTTACGGACGGTTTGGGTAATATTGTTAGCGGCCATCTACAAAATTTAACAAGGTTCAAATTTTAGTATTTTCAATATTATTATATTTTAATTATTAATACCCTTTTATGTCTCATAGACAATTAATAATTAAAATCTAGAATCCAACGTTACATTTAAATATTGGTTAGGTGACCTTTATCCCTCTATTTAAATTAACAAGGTAGTCAACGTTTGACAATTGCAACCCTTTGCAACTTCTAGCCATATGGGATCGGTTAAACATCTTTATGTTTAGTTGGCATGTTTAATCCCATCAACACCTTTTGTTCCCCATGCTTCTGTGACCCTAAGTTCATGGTTTCCAAATCAAGTCGTCCAACTTACACACACGTGTGAGTTTATTCACATAAGTGGTTAGGTGACCTTTATCCCACAAACATGGTAAACCCACCTCGAACATACAAGTTCCCTCAAATGTGGTTAGGTGACATTTATCCCACAAAAGAGTTCCCAAGTGTTTTGAGTGTTGTATAAAAGGATGGTGTTTGACTTGTTTTATAAAAGGGATTTTTGAGTTTTCAAAAATTCTAGTTTAGAAAACATTATGTACCATACATTTGTATGCATTCAAATCAATGGTACTTTAATGAAAACAAATTTTCAAGGTTCTTTTTAATAAAACCCATTTTATTATAAAATCATTAATTTTTAATAAAACGTTTATTAACCATTTTAATGATTTTGTCAAGAACCAATTTTACGCTTGTTGTTGATTATTAGTTTGTTAAGTCATGCATATCTACATATCATCTATACAACAAAATAAACAACCACACAAGCATAAAATACATAACAATAGGTGCATAACCATAGCCAACTATTTTTGACAACACTTGTTAGCCGAAACAAGTGTGCCAAAAGGTCCTTCCTAAAGGGTGAAAAATGACACAAGTAGTGTGTCGTTGAACTCCCACTTGATCCCGCATCCAAATGCTTCAAGTCTCCATCTTGTGTTGTGATTTCTCCACCTTCTTTGAGCTTCCAAAAGTCTTTTATTTTCAGCTCCAAACTCCTTTGGACTTCAAAAATGTGTTTTGGTTATCGGGTTAAAATCCCGTTGAGAATGATGAAGTTCTTTGGACCAAATATTATGGTCCAAACCAAAACCGCATTTTTGTGTGCATCTTCTTTTACAAAATATATCCTAATACATTTTTCTAGTAAAATAAAATGCACCTAATCTATTTATTTTACATACCAAATGAAAATAAATAAATTACATATCTTACAAAAGGAAGAACAAAATAATAATTATTACAACCCATTAAAATAATAAATAAAATAAATCACAACACAATCATTCAACACTAGGTCATGGTTAGGTCATATGCACCAACATATATATCCAAATATATACATGTATATTAATTTCAAGAAGCATAAAATGGTTCCCTTTTACTAACCATTTTCGGCTATGTCCAAAAAACCGAAAAGTTAAGTTTTGTCCAAACAAACAAATCATCCATATGAAATAATTTTTCAAGATTCTCTTATGCATGTAAGAAAATAATCTTGAAAAACCAAGGGATAACCATGTTAAAATTTTCGGCCATAGGGTTTTATTCAAACCCGAAACCCGAAATTTTTAATCTATTGAAGCATGCACTTATATAAGCGGCTCTAGATACCATTGATGGGATTTTAACATGTTTATCAAAGCAATTTCATCCATATGAAATAAAAACGCAACGAAATAATGTTTAAAACATGTTACTTTTATAAGATATAAAACCATTTATATGCAAAATCCCAAAAACCCGGATCCATATATGAAAATGCATACTATCAAACACAACCATAGGGTGTTTAGAATACTACCTTCTTGTAGTAATAGGATGATGAAACGGATGATGTTTCTTGAACGGTTTCCTTCAAGAGTAGAAGGCCTCCAGCTTGTATACCCCAAGCTTCCAACAAACACCTTGAGATTAGCTAGGATTTTTAACACTAAAGATCAAAAACCGAACACTTGAAAGATCCCTATGATGACCGATTTTTTTAGAGAGAGCAAAACACAAGTCTTCTCTAGTTTTTAGTTCATCCATCTTCTTAATTTTGTCATACAAAATTAAATAAAAACAAGTGAGAGAAATTGCCTCCCCATTTGACCAATGCATGAACCTCTAACCATGCAAAAATGCATGTTGTTTGATTGGACCAAAAGTCTTGGTTAGACCACCCAATCACATCCTCTCTAACACATGCAAAAGCATGAATTGTGATTGGATCAAGATCTCATCTTGGTAAGACAAAAAGGGGGGGGGGGGCAGCCCACTTATTTATAAAAAAAATTCTTTTATAAAATTCAAGTCTTGGTTTATATATTTATAACTTTTATAAATATAATACTTCATAAATGCAAGACTTTATATAACCTTTTAAAATGTTATTTAACCCATTAAATAACAAAATAAAATATTCTCTCAAAATAAATTATCCATATAATTTATTAGTTTATCAAGTGTAATTATTTAGAAAACCAATTTCTAAATATTGTAAGTGTTAATATTTATTTGTTTGATCATATCACAAATAAATAATATAAGTGTTTGTCTAGCTTGTTATTGGGTATGACTCGACTTGGATCATAACGTACTAGCCACATCAATTTAATATGTGTCTTGGGCATATAGAGTCCAACAATTTCTTCTTACATTTACGCACTAACACTTCACACTAGCAATCTTTGTAACACTTAGTGGCGATCTGAGCTATATCCTGCACTGTATCCTGAATATTTAAGCAATAAGAAGAACAAGGCAGCCAACGATTGTCAGCTCCCGAGGCTTTATGTAGGAGATCTATATTGATCAAGGGCTTTCTCGTACATCCTGTGTCCACTTTTACTTTTTCAGCTCATTGTTTGATTGTTGGCATGGTTTCACATCCTGAGGCTATATCCTGAAACTGTTTTTGTAAACGAATAAACCAACATATTTTTCACAAGCATTTCTAGCACACTACCTCACAAATTAATTTGATCACTAAATTTCTTCGGTAATTTTTGACCAAAACATTAACCAACTCTTGGACCACGCCAAGTCTAACATATAGACCGTGTTAGACGAGTCACAAAACCAGTTTTTGGCTAATCATTGAGGCCCAACATATAGATCGGATTCCCTTATTAGTATATGGGTTTTTACACACCATGAGTGTACTAATAAGCTTCACCTTCTTTGGTTATCAAGAACTCCCACAAGATCAAAGACCAAAACAATCACAAGCTCATTACGAAAGGAAAAGAGTAGAAGGAATTATTAAACACATAACACACCTCTTTGCCAAATATTAAATATTTAATTCATACCAAACTTCATCTTCAGCCTAAACAACACAAAGGGTTAAGCCAATAATGGCCATAAATTGTCCACAAACAATGATCATATAGTGGATCATGGATCAACTATGGTAAGATCAAAAAACTTGAAGAAGGATTGTTGGTTATAAGTTGTATATCTCTCCCTCTCTCATACGAAACTATTACAAGTGTTTTCTTGGAGTGGTCCCAAACTCCTTTTGGTCTCTCAAGATCAGAGAGTTTGTGTGTGAAAGGTGGAAGAGGAGTAGGTGGAATGGAATGGTGAAAATGGGTAGCCAAGGCCTCTATTTATAGGCTGGAAGAGGCCAGGTGAGCATAAGTGTGCCTTGGGAGCATGACCATGATTAGTGATTTGTAGGATTTATGAGAGTTATGCATATTCTCACTTACTTATAAATAAAAGAGGGATGAACATGTATTAACACTAAGGGTTGTATGCTAGTTTTGACCAGGGGTAAACCATTGAATGGTAATTGTATGTTTTGGTTTGAAAACTTTGAAATTGAGCAAACAGATCTTACAAAGGTCAAAATAACTTTCTAGTTCTAGAATTTCAAAAGGTCAAACCAGATTTGAAGTTCAAGTATGGTTACATGTGTTGTTACGAGGTTTTGTAGGTGTTGTTAATACCTTCATGTTACAGATTAATTCAGGTTAATCGATGCTTAGTTGCAAGATTAGGAATTGTTTTGAATATGGAGGGAATATGTGATTTATACGTTTAGGGACTGAAATTGTAAGTAAAGTTATGAGGGTATTTTAGTCTTTTTACTGAATTACCAACGGTCAGTTAGTGGGAGGGACTTAATTGTTAGCAATCAGCAACCACAGAGACCAGACTATTGGTTTTTTTTTTCAAATGAGGGCTGAAAGTGTGATTGGGTGTAAATCTCTATATAGAATATGTGTATTATTGTATTAAGCACAAATAAATTAAACAAAAACTATTTTATTGCAATGCCCAACTAAATAACCAGTTTTTAAATAAAAGAGCCTAATTACAACTCTAATCAATATGCAATTCGTATTTAATTTAGGCAGCCATCGTTATTCACTAACTTCAATGTTGCACATGCCCATTCGACTTAATGGTGTCGTTGATTAGGGAAAAATTTGAGGCGAAATTAGGGGAAATTAATGTTGTCGCAAGGATAATCTAGGTTGGTTAACATATATTTTTGTTATAGTAATCTCTATATATTGCGATTGACTTAATCACTATTTTCCCTAAATTCCTAATTGATACTTTGAATTTTGATATTGTGCTTGCGATTGAGACTTAGAAGGACGAACGCAGAACCGTTGTTTTCTTTATAACCATTCAAAGGGTCCTGCCTTTGTAGTTTGCTTAGGGCATTCAAAAAATGTTGGAACGGCCCTGCACATGACCAGATTTAACAAAAAAAATT
Organism: Helianthus tuberosus; assembly: GCA_030545235.1. Taxonomy (NCBI): domain Eukaryota; kingdom Viridiplantae; phylum Streptophyta; class Magnoliopsida; order Asterales; family Asteraceae; genus Helianthus; species Helianthus tuberosus. The sequence goes on along the minus strand of JARYGA010025968.1, from coordinate 24,556 downwards.
TAACTATACAACGTGCAAGATTTTGAAATAATAAGTACAGAGTTCGTCAATTGTAAAGACAAAGGATACGGCTAGAAAAAACATATAAAAATAAAGGACAAAACTTATAATTCACTCATAATTGTATTAATTAATAGTAATAATTACATAAAAATATTTGTGTTCAAAGTTGATGAAAAATCATATATTTTTACTATTTATCCGCCAGTTTGATGAAATGCCAGTTTTTTTTTTCAAATGGGTATTGGTGGAAAATTTATTTACCTAAATGAGTGATTTTGAACATTTTTAAGCAAAATAAGTATTTTTTAAAAATCCTCATTTTTCTTACTCCTAACCTTGTTGGATAAACACAATTTCTACTTATAAAATGTTCTTTATAAAAAGTTAATGAAATTATAAGATATTTTGTTGAATCGTGATATTTTATAAAAAGTTTTTTAATTCTTTTATAGGATATACTTTTTACTACTTGGTTCATAAGTTATGACCTAACGTAGGTTGAAGATGTTGGTTTTTGTGTTCTTTGATTGAACATGTTAGGTCTTTTGCTTAAAACTAAGGGTAAATTACACTTTTCGTCCTTTATGCTTGTATCGGATTGCAATGGATAGTCTTTAACTTCAATAATTGCAGTAACAATCCTTTATTTGTAAAACTCGTTACACGTTAGGTCCTTTAACCCTAACCTAGTTAAATTTTTTAAGTTAAATACAACATGTGCCTTGCACATGAGGGTAAATGAGTAATTTTACTAATATATTTAAATTAAACAAAACACGTCTCTTTGTTTTAGATCTCCTCTTCTTGGATCAAAACCTGCAACTTCAATCATCTTTTTCTGCAACAAGTTTAACCTGCAGATCTCAGATAAGAAACAATCAGAAATATAAACACGAATAACAATCAACATCAATTATCATAAATCAGTCTATACTCCAAATTCAATTAACACCTATCAGTAACTCAATTCTAATTTATCAGAATTTCTGAATCAAATCAGATCTGAAAGTACATGAATCATCACTTCTTCCTATTTTTGAATAAGAACAATTTGCAACTTTTATTATAAACAAGCAACTATTTCTTCATTTCAGATCTGAAACAATTCCATATGACATCCTCTTTGTGTATACTTCTACGATTAAACAAAACTTCAGATATGAAATTATTTTCTGAAAACGATAACTTTGCAGCAAGTTTTAACCAGACTTGTTAAAAGAGATGTGTTGTTTACCAGCTTTGACCTTCTCCAGAGCTTGAAACAAAGCTTTCTTGTGCTTATGTGTAAAAAAGTGATTGTAAATTTCATTATAATAGTAACCTGAAAACAAGCCATAGATTGCACCCACAATTCAAGAACCACACAAGATCTTGAAGATCTTGAAAACAATCATAAATTGACCCGACCCGATTACCCGGATCAGTTTTCTTACACACCCATTTCACCCATTCACCCTGTTCACACAAACACACAAACTGTTTGATGTTGTGTCTGACTCAAAACTTCAAATGGGTTTCTTGTTTGAATCTGGATTCTGAAGAAGAGAAGTTTGGGAGCTTGCATGGGTGGCTTAACGATGTCGCTAGTGGCAATGATGTAGTTCTTGTTCTTCAGTGGCTTCCTATTTCAGAATATGATATGAACACTAGACTGCCGGATGTGACGTGTGAAGATGATGAGGAGTTAATGGTGGATGTTGAAGATGGCAATGATGTAAATCTTGAAGCTTGGACTGCCGTTGGTTGCCAGAGTTGGTTGAATATGATGTTTAGTGGTGGTGGAGGTTGGTTGAAGAGATATAGAGGTGTTTTAGGGTTTGGGAATTGGGGCAATGATTGAATTGGGGAAGATGATGTTATATATATATATATATATATATATATATATATGTTAATTTTTTGGTTTTATTTATTAAAGAACATTTTAAATAAAAATATGAAATGACCAGAATACCCTTAAGTGGATAGATATAACTGAAAATTTTATCTTGGTTAGTGCTAAAGGACGAAAGGTGTAATGCGTTTTCCAAATAAATGATTGTGACTTTAATTATTGAAGTTAAAGGCTATCCATTGCAACCCGCTACAAACATAAAGGACGAAAAGTGTAATTTACCCTAAAAATAATTTATTTAATGTTCAGATAGTTGATTTTTGAGTTTTTTTTATATTTATCATGATTACTATTTGAATTATTATTTTTTATATGTTTTGATGATTATTGTTGTTTTTATGTTTTGACAATTATTGGTGATATTTTCACATCTCTTATGTTTTTTAAATACTTTTTTTTATTTTTTAAAATTTAAATAGATTATTATTTTTTAAATTTTAAATAGATTATACTATCATATGGTCTAGACCGATCTGATCAAAAAAATGATATAATGGTCGTTTTTTATTTGATCCGGTTTATAAACATTCATCTTAAATAAAAACATTGATCAACGAAATGATATAAGGCCAGAGGGTGTGGGGGCGCCACCCCCGCCAGGTCACCTTCGATAGCGCCCCGAGGCGCTATCACACCACACCCTCAAATTCAATAGGGGGCGCCATAGAGGGCTCGCCAAGATGGCAACAGGCTCCAAACGCGTTGAACGAGGAAGAATGGTCAAACATGACTGTTTGACAACGGTCGATTATTAAAAAAAACCTTTTTTTATTCAATTATATATATAAACCTATCCTAAACTAAATAACTCACCAATTACAACTAAAACACACACCAATCACAACTAAAATACACGCCAATCACAACAAAAAAAATGTCTTCGAGCTACTCATCCGACGGTGTTCTTGACGATATGGTTATCGCAATGACGCAGGAGGCGATAAATTATTTGCGAGAAGAAGCCGAATCCTCTACATCGCGTACCTGACAACCGCCTCTTGAACGGGATCGGTTTGGTGCTCATGAACGTCTAATGCAAGATTATTTTTGTTAAACTCCGTTGTACGATGATGGTCAGTTTAAGCGTAGGTTTCGTATGAGCCGACGACTATTCGTTAAAATTTCTAATGATCTTGCGGGCGAATTCCCTTTTTTGATGCAAAGAGTAAGTGCAAGTCGCAAAGTTGGTTTCTCTGGACTACAAAAGTGTACAACAGTAATTAGGCAACTAGCGTACGACACAACGAGTTATGCGTGGGATGAATATTTAAGGATGTCGTCAAGAATGTGTCGTGAGTCTCTTGAAAATTTTTGTGAAGGTAATTTTTATTAACACTATTATTTATTATTTTTATTTACATCGTTATTATTTTTTAATTAACACTAGTTTATAAGGTGTTATCTCTCTGTACGGGAGACGATATTTGAGGATGCCAACCGCAGCCGACGTTCCACTTCTATACGAGGCTAATCAGCGCATACACGGATTTCCTGGAATGTTGGGTAGTATTGATTGCACGCACTGGGAATGGGCGGCATGTCCTACCACTTGGAAAGGGCAACATCATCGTGGTGACCACGATGGTCCTGCCCTAATATTACAAGCGGTCGCTTCTTAAGATTGTAACACCCCTAAAAATATTAAATTATATATACGGGAATACATGTATAATTATATATATCGAAAATAAAATAGTAAGATTTAAAAACTAGGGATAACTAACCTAGTTAAAATCTTGTTATAAAAGATGGGAAATCAAAGGATTCTAACCATTTTATAAAATTTAGAAACTAAAGGGACTAAAAATGTACTTAAGTGGAACTCATGTTTTTAAAACATGAGATAAACACAAAAACACACCTATGTGTGTGTGTGTTCAGTCAATCAAAACCACAGGAACCAAAAGAGCTTCTCTTAAAAACCCTAGAATCATCAATTTCTCTCAAAATCAAAGGAGGAATCGAATTTGAAATTGATTCCAAGCTAGAATTGTGATCACACAAGTTAATAGATCACAAGGTATGTTAAATTCTTAGATTTGGTGATGTTTTGAATTAACATGATTTCTTATAACTGAAATTAGTGGAGAATTGATTGATGTTATGGTTAAATTATGATGAATACACGTCTAGGAACAAGTCTTAGACAATAATTTGATCAATTCATGTCATAACCTATTAGTTTCAATGTTTATCATATAGGGTTATATGGGTTTTGTGATGAATACTTGAATCCTTGTGATACTTGATGTTAAATGAATGTTATGGTGCAAAATTGAGTGTTGTTTCATTCATACTAGACATATGATTATGAAAATGATGATTTCATATGGGTAATTTGTTAATCATGAACATAATCATGTTAGTATTATAATCTTGCCTATAAGGTGTTCGATAAAATGTCTAAGTGAATCGGAATATTTGAAAAATATGAAGTAATCACTTAATTGATTAACTAAAAGTATGGTATGTCGAATATTGAAACATGAGTTCTAAGCGATATATTTGAATTAAATTCTATAGGCAATTTGGGTGGATCATCGAGTGGGCAAGGCGGAACGGATAACCACTTAAAAGGAAAGCTTTGAAAGGTACGTAGCTTTATGCTTCGTAGAATTTCGTTAATATTTTGTATTGACATACGTTGAATAATGAAGATACATTCATGAAATTTGGTTCATTCTTAAGCGGTGGATTCCGTATGAATGAACCGAATGGATGAATACGATTAACGATAAGTTTGGTTGTTGAAAGTGATGGATTTCGCAAACTGAGTATTAGGAGCTTAGAACACAAAGTTATTAAGCCCGAGTAATAGGTATAATCATGGAAAATAATCCCACTAAAAAGTTATGGATGATTTGAGCTTAGTTTCTTAACCATCAAAACGGGTCAAAATAAAGTAAAATGCAAACCGGGTAACGGGAGCGTAAACTATATGAATTATGGATCCGGGTAATGGATTACAGCTTAGATATGTTAAGAAATGAACCCCAAGCTAATAAAATGAGTTTGGATAGGTTTTGATGTAAATTGGGAGAATAATAAACGTGCAGAGCTGACACGGCCGTGTGGACACTTGACACGGCCGGGTGAGGGTTCTATGAAAAATACATGTTTAGCTGACACGGCCGAGTGGACATTTGACACGGCCGGGTGAAGGGGCTGAAAAAAAATATAATTTCTTGTGTTTAATTCTTGTGTTCAAATTCTTTGATTTCTAATCATTTGAATGATATGTATGATTGCTAACGATGCACTTTAGACCTCGGAGGATGATCAAGCCATGTCAAGAACCGAATACACAATCTAAAGAAGCTTCTTCTACTTTAATAGTCTCTTTTTTTTTACCAAACTTATGTAAAACTATTATAACCATCTTTTGGATGTTTTAAACTTTTGTAAATATCGTTTGAAGGTTTTTAACTCTATGTAAACGTCGTTTCATCGATGTTTTGGAAAAACGGCGTTTAAAATGCACTATATATTATATGAAATATTCAATAAATGTAAGGGTCTTACAAGTTGGTAATCAGAGCCTTGTTAAGACAAAGTGTGTTCGGTTCAAAGCTTGATCAAGACATCCGGTAAGCGTTACTTATAAATGAGTCTAGATTTAAAGAATTAAATGATGTAAAATATGTGAAAAGTGTATGGGAGGAGTGTATAAATACGCTCGAACCAGGGAAATACACTAAGTAAGAAAGGTAAGGCAAGTTATATACTTGACCAAACCAAAAAAGAAAAACACATTACTTGTGATTAAGTATGTGTGATATTAATTTCCATGTAACGAGATGGAAATGAATTAAATAGTTATTGATTAACTATTATGAACATTTCAGTTAAAGAAATGTCCGGTGCAACCGGAGGTGATGTAACATCTCACTTAACTGAAGAGATGAAAGCCACAATTTCCGAGGAAGTTGGAAAGGCCTTAGAAGCTAGTCTACCGCAGTTTATCGATAGACTACATGCCACACTCTTATTGGTAATATATGATAAGATGAACGGAATGAAAGAAAGAGATGCGGGTAAATCGAAAGCATGTCCATATAATAAATTTATGGCATGCAAACCCCCGATCTATAATGGTGAAGTTGATCCGATCTTTTGTCAACGATGGATTAGCGATATGGACAGGGTGTTCGAAAGAACCCATTGTGATGAGACTGATTTTGTGGCATACGAAACCGGTCAGTTAAGAGGACAAGCTAAGGATTGGTGGGATAATCTGAAGAAGGAACAGGGAATTAAGGCCACGAGAACTATGATGTGGAAAGAATTCAAAACACCATTCCTTAGACACCATAGCCCGAAAGCTGTGATACAGGATTAAAGAAGAGTTTATTCAGCTGAGGCATAGTGGTGAGTCGATAGAAAAGATCACAGGAGTGTTTCTTGACAAGCTCAGGGTTTTGTGACGAGCTGGTTCAAAATGAAGAACAAAAGATATACTATTACTACAACATGCTGAGTGCGGAATATCGGGAGTTTATGACTCCTTCGAAATATGGGCATCTTACAGAGATAGTAAATGCCGCACGCGAAAGAAAAATCGAGCTGAAGAAACAAATCGAAAGGGGTGAAAGAAGGGTGTTTGGTGTGAACCCAAGCCCTGCAAAGAAACCAAAGCCGAATGAAGCTCCTAAGAAAGGAGATGCAAAAGGGGGAGTACCTCAATGCAAAATATGTGGAAAGACTCACAAGGGCGAGTGTTATTTTAAAAACAAACCATGTCCTACTTGCGGAAAAGTGGGATATGTGGTTGCAAATTGTCGAGGGAAGGTGTCAATGTGTTATAAATGTTATAAACTGGGACATAAAAAGTCTGAGTGTCCGGAGTTGGTTGGAACCAAAGACACAGCTGACACAAAGTCTGAGACCCAAAAAGCAAGGGCATGGTCCTTCCACATGACAACCACAGAGGCTAAAGCTGAACCTAATGTTGTTTCAGGTATATTTCTTGTAAATTCAATTCTAGCATGAATTTTATTTGATACGGGTGTGAATAGATCTTTTGTTTCACATCGATTTATTCAAAACCCTACATTCATGTTAACGAAATTACCTATGCATCTAGAAGTAGAAATAGGTAATAATAAAAGTTTTATTGTTTATGATATGTGCTGGAACTGCAAATTGAGCATTGACGATGAAGAATATTTCGTCGATCTAATTCCCATGTAAATGGGAGAATTTCAAGTGGTAATCAGGATGGATTGGCTAGCTCGATATCACGTGAAAGTAATATGTAACCGTAAGGAGATACAATTAATGTCTCCGAGTGGAAAACATGTTACTATCTATGGGGAGAAAAGTTGCAGCCCCATAATCTGCTCGTATATTAAAGCTTATAAGCTTGTCCAAAATGGATGTAAGGCGTATATGGCTTACATACATGATTCGACTAAATAGTCTCCAGAAATTAAAGACATACCAGTCGTACGGGAGTTTGAAGATGTTTTCCCAGAAGATCTACCGGTGATACCACCTGAACGCGAGGTTGAGTTTGGCATCGAATTAATTCCGGGCGCGAATCCAGTAGCCAAGGATCCTTATCGATTAGCGCCATCGGAACTACAAGAATTGTTGTCGCAATTACAAGATCTTCTCGACAAGGGATTTATTCGGCCAAGCATTTCTCCGTAGGGAGCGCCGATATTATTCGTAAAGAAGAAAGACGGAAGCATGCGAATGTGTATTGATTACCGAGAGTTAAATAAAATCATGGTAAAGAATCGATACCCGCTTCCTAGGATCGACGACTTGTTTGATCAGCTGCAAGGTGCGAGTTGGTTTTCAAAGATCGACTTAAGGTTGGGTTATCACCAGTCGAAGGTAAAAGAAGAAGATATACTGAAAACGGCGTTTAGAACACGTTATAGACATTATGAATTCCAGTAATGTATTTCGGATTAACCAATGCACCAGCGGCTTTCGTGGATCTCATAAACCGCGTCTGCAAACCGATGCTAGACAAGTCGGTGATAGTTTTCCTCGACGATATTCTTGTGTATTCGAAGAGCGAAATGGATCACGAATTTCATTTGCGTGAAGTACTTGAAACGCTTAGGCGTGAAAGACTTTACGCGAAATTTTTGAAATGTTCCTTTTGGTTACATGAGGTACAGTTTCTGGGGCATGTTATTGGTGTCGATGGAGTGTCGGTAGACCCGTCCAAAATAGAAGTTGTGTCTAAATGGAAACCTCAGAAGAATCTATCAGAGATTAGGAGTTTCCTAGGTCTTGTGGGTTAATATTAGAGATTTATACAAGATTTCTCCAAAATTACAACACCATTAACCTGGTTGACCCGTAAAGATGAGAAATTTGTATGGGGAAGTGCACAAGAAGATGCATTTAGAATACTTAGAGAAAATTTGACCAGTGCTCTGGTGTAACAACTCGCGCTTTGAAGTCAAAGTACAAGTCAAAGTTAAAGTCAAAGGAAGAAAAGATTGCTAAATGCGATCTGTCACTCCTCGCTTAATTATTGATTGTACTCCTTGACTTGTTAATCGAAACTTTAATTTATGTACTTTAGTTGTATTATGTGGATTAAATGCTAATAATCACAGTTTATCGCTATCGCATCGCAACTTGAATCGCATGTTCTAGATATTGTTTTACGTGTGTGTCCTATTTATGTGTTACATGTGTGTGCTATTTATGTGTTACTTGTGTGTGTAGATGATATGTTTAAAGGTGTTATTCTAAAACGCAATCGCAACACTATCCCAACGCAAACTCATCGCGAACTCCAGATATAAGGTTACTTAAGTTGTTGTATGTTAGTTAAGATATTTCTGTAACTATTATTTAATACTATCGCATCGCTTACTCACAACGCATCGTAACGCTCAACGCACGAAACGAAAAGTCGGAAACCAACTCGCACTAACCATCCGATCGAATGGCCATCCCATCGGAAGGCCCTCTGATCCATCACTATGCACCGCCTTTCTCACCCTCTCACCTATAAATAGCACCTGTCACATCACTGTTCATGTGACAGCTCTCGTTCGACCAGCACGCTTTTGACCTATTTCCTCTCGATTCCTCACGATTCTTGTAAGTTTCTACCTCAAATCTTGTACTTTCTCAATCAGCACACACTTCTCCATCATTTTCACCATCAAATCTTAACTTTTCACCATGAAATCCATCTGATTTGGGCTGTTCATTGATGACGTCATCTTGGGTTCTCATGAACTTTTGAAGTATGATCTCATCCCACCAAGAACAACTCAGATGTAAGATATTTCAACATGTTTAAACACTGATTTCGTCATAATCTAAACATTTCCAACTGATTTCCACTATTCTTCAATGTTCCTAACTTTTCTACTCAAAACCGATAGAATCTGAGCTCATTCAGGGCTTCTACTCATTCTCTAGTGAAGTGTCGGTTTGAGAACTGATTCCTACCAAAGAGACAACCGATTTACGGGTTGAACATGAACAACCGTCAAGACCATTTAACTGATCGGACTGGGGCGATTCCCATCCAATCGGACTACCTGGACTTGGTGGGGTTCCCGTTGTTTGACACGTTGTCATACCGTCTCGGTCAAACCGTAAACTTTCTAAACTTAGTAAATTTCCAGATTTCAAAACGAACAGGTTACCAAACGGATTGCCGTCTGATCGGATAGCCATCCGATCGAATGACAATCCGATCGGATGACTTGTGGTTCTCAAACACTTAAACAAAATTTGCAAACTTCAAATATATTAGTTTCCAACGAATAGTCATCCGATCAGATGACCATCTGATCGAATGACTGTTGTAACAGGAGACTTGGTTTTGGGAAATGTCTCACTTGAACGGATCACCATCCGATCAAACGACCATACGTTCGGATGACCGTTCGATCGAACGACCATCCGTTCGGATGACAGTTCGATCGAACGACCTAAAAGGTAGAGATACTTCTCTCATTTTAAAATGTTACAACGAAAACTTCAAAGTCACATCATACACAAACACATCCATCCCAAACGGATCACCCTCCGACCGAATGGCCATCCGTCCGAATGACCATCCGTTCGGAAGGTCATCCAATCGGATCACCCTTCGTCACTTGTCTCACTCACACCGTTTAACGCACTGTTCATCGCTTATGCTATCGTTCTGTAATCAGGCTAACTTTCCAGTGCTCCCTTCAATCCAATCCAAGACTGTGTTATTCAATTAACACGATCTGTGAGTATACTCGAACCGTTTTTACTTTATACACTTTTGGGTGTTACATACGTTATCTATATCAAATCACAATCGACACACAACGCAAAAACTTTTATACGCTGACCGTTATTGCATGTTAGACGTGTTACTTGATGAATGCTTGTATGTTATGTTTACACAGTGATTGTTTCCTGACACCTTAGCAACTATAGTATTATAGTTTGGACTTAGCACCTGATGTGGACAGGGGTTGTTAAGGGATTTACTTCATGTGTCAGAGTGGTGATAAGTGTTGCGCATTCTACAACTCACAGTCACGTCTGTGCATATTTCATTGTCGATAACTTGCTAGCTTCACTTTTCAACATGTTACGTGCTGGTTATGCGCAAACTGACTTTCGCTATCTATTATACTATTAAACTTGTATGCTCACCTTTACACTATGTGTATTGACCTCTATTTTAATGTATGTGGCAGGTGTTTAAGATGCTAGGATTGCTTGCTGTCATGGAATCAAGTCTACGGGAGTCTAGAAACAAACAAATAATATTTTGAGTTGTCGGAACTATGATTTGTCTTTGAGATAACTATGTCTGTAATAACTGTTTTATTTGATAAGTTATGGTATGGGAGATAATGTTAATTATCTGGTAGTTTAGTTGTTATGGATTTCTCCTAGACAATCTGTTTCGCTCAGTGTCGTGCCCCGATGATTCCGCCATCGGTTGGGGTGTGACATTCGGTATTAACATTACCAGATGGGACTGAAGACATGTTCATCTATTCTGATGCATCCCAGCTTGGTCTCGGGTGTGTACTTATGCAAAGAGGAAAAATGATCGCGTATGCTTCAAGACAATTGATGATTCATGAAATGAAGTATCTGACACATGATCTTGAATTGGCGGCAGTGGTCTTTGCCTTAAAGATATGGATGCATTACCTGTATGGTGTTAAATGTACTATTTTCACTGACCATAAAAGTCTCAAGTACTTCTTTGATCAAAAGGAGTTGAATATGAGACAAAGACGTTGGTTAGAGACGGTGAAGGATTATGATTGTGAAATTCATTATCATCCTGGAAAAGCCAACATAGTTGCAGATGCACTAAGCAGGAAATAAGAATATTCACCCATTCGGGTGCAGCCGATGCAGTTAGTAGTGACCTTAGGTTTACTTGAACGAATCAAAATGAAGCTGTAAAACAAGAGAATATGAAAAAGGAAAGAATTGTGGGTCAGCTCAAAGACTTGAAAGATACTAGTAATGGATTAAAAACCCGGTTCGATCGAATCTGGGTTCCAAACACGTGTAATGTTAAAACTCTTCTTCTTGATGAATCACATAAGTCCGCTATTCTATTCATCTGGGAGCTACCAAGATGTACCAAGATTTGAAACAAAACTATTGGTGGCCCGGAATGAAGCGAGACATAATTAAGTATGTAGAAAAATGCTTAACTTGTTTACAAGTAAAAGCAGAACACCAGAAGCTTTACGATAAACTTCAGCCATTAGACATTCCGGTGTGGAAATGGGAGCACATCACTATGGATCTGTTAACTAAACTACCAAGAACAACACGTGGATTTGATGCCATATGGGTAGTAGTTGATAGATTGACCAAGAGTGCTCATTTTATTCCAATTCGTGAGACATACACTTCCGAGAAGATGTCGGAAATACACATGAATGAAATTATATCTCGCCATGGAGTGTCGGTGTCTATCGTATCGGATAGAGATACACGGTTTACTTAAAAACTTTTGGCGTGATTTCCAAGAGCATATGGGACTAAGTTGTTCATTAGTACCGCATATCATCCGCAAACCGATGGGCAGAGCGAAAGAACTATTCAAATGCTGGAAGATATGCTACGAGCATGTATTATCGATTTTGGCGGTAGCTGGGATGTATATCTACCACTAGTTGAGTTTTCATATAACAACAGTTATCATTCCAGTATTGGAATGGCACCGTATGAAATGCTTTACGATAGAAAATGTCGAACCCCGGTGTGTTGGAATGAAGTGGATCCGCGAGAATTAGCCCACAAAGATGTAGTCAGGATCACTAATGAAAAGATTGAAGTGATCCGGGCTCATTTAAAAGCTGCCCAAGATCGACAAAAGTCCTACGCGGATAAAAGATGAAGACCAAACGAGTTTCAGGTTGGTGATATGGTTATGCTCAAGGTATCTCCGAGGAAAGGGGTCATCCGATTCCGAAAAAGGGGGAAATTGAGTCCAAGATTCATTGGGCCATTCAAAATCGTGGAACGTGTGGGTAATGTAGCTTACCGACTTGAACTACCAGAAGAGTTGAGCTGTATACACAACACTTTCCATGTTTCACATTTGTGAAAGTGCTTAGCTGATGAAACAACTTATATAAGCTATGACGACATTGAAGTTGACGATAAACTTAATTATGTCGTAAAACCTATTGCAATTCCTGATCGAAAGGTTAAAATCTTAAGAAACAAAGAAATCAATCAAGTTAAAGTCAAATGGGAACATCGAAAGGGATCGGACACCACTTGGGAGTCCAAAGAAGAGATGAGACGCTTATACCCTTCCTTATTTGGTACGTATTATGATTTCGAGGACGAAATCCTCTTTAAGGGGGGTAGAGTTGTAACACCTCTAAAAATATTAAATTATATATACGGGAATACATGTATAATTATATATATCGAAAATAAAATAGTAAGATTTAAAAACTAGGAATAACTAACCTAGTTAAAATCTTGTTATAAAAGATGGGAATCAAAGGATTCAAACCATTTTATAAAATTTAGAAACTAGAGGGACTAAAAATGTACTTAAGTGAAAATCATGTTTTTAAAACATTAGATAAACACAAAAACACACCTATGTGTGTGTTCAGTCGATCAAAACCACAGGAACCAAAAGAGCTTCTCTCAAAAACCCTATAATCATCAATTTCTCTCAAAATCAAAGGAGGAATCGAATTTGAAATTGATTCCAAGCTAGAATTGTGATCACACAAGTTAATAGATCAAAAGGTATGTTGAATTCTTAGATTTGGTGATGTTTTGAATTAACATGATTTCTTATAACTGAAATTAGTGGAGAATTGATTGATGTTATGGTTAAATTATGATGAATACAAGTCTAGGAACAAGTCTTAGACAATAATTTGATCAATTCATGTCATAACCTATTAGTTTCAATGTTTATCATATAGGGTTATATAGGTTTTGTGATGAATACTTGAATCCTTGTGATACTTGATGTTAAATGAATGTTATGGTGCAAAATTGAGTGTTGTTTCATTCATACTAGACATATGATTATGAAAATGATGATTTCATACGGGTAATTTGTTAATCATGAACATAATCATGTTAGTATTATAATCTTGCCTATAAGGTGTTCGACAAAATGTCTAAGTGAATCGGAATATTTAAAAAATATGAAGTAATCACTTAATTGATTAACTAAAAGTATGGTATGTCAAATATTGAAACATGAGTTCTAAGCGATATATTAGAATTAAATTCTATAGGCAATTTGGGTGGATCATCGAGTGGGCAAGGCGGAACGGATAACCTCTTAAAAGGAAAGCTTTGAAAGGTACGTAGCTTTATGCATCGTAGAATTTCGTTAATATTTTGTATTGATATACGTTGAATAATGAAGATACATTCATGAAATTCCGTTCATTCTTAAGTGGTGGATTCCGTATGAATGAACCGAATGGATAAATACAATTAACGATAAGTTTGGTTGTTGAAAGTGATGGATATCACTAAAATGTCCAAACGGGTCAAAATAATAAATATACGAGAGGTTTGTTTGTTTAAAAGTGATGGACTTCACTTGAACATTCAAATGGGTCAAATTGAAGAAATGATAAAGTTTTTTGTTGTATAAATGCGATGGATTTCGCTAAGGGAAAACCAAATGGGTCAATTAAGGGTAGGTGCAAACCAGGTAACATGAGCACTTATTCCATAAATGTTAAACCTGAGTGACGGGTAGTGATTGGTTAAACACGCAAACCGGTAATGGAAGCATGAGTGTCGTAAGTAATGAACCCGGGTAAATGGGTTGTAGATGAAAAACAAATAATTCCATGAAAGGAATATGAAGGATTCAAGTTTATGAACTTGAACATCAAACGAGTCGAATATGTGTTCTCGCAAACCGAGTATTAGGAGCATGGAACACAAAGTTATTAGGCCCCTGTAATAGGTATAATCGTGGAAAATAATCCCACTAAAAAGTTATGGATGATTTGAGCTTAGGTGCTTAACCATAAAAACGGGTCAAAATAAAGTAAAACACAAACCGGGTAACGGGACCGTAAACTATATGAATTATGGATCCGGGTAATGGATTACAACATAGATATGTTAAGAAATGAACCCCAAGCGATTAAAATGAGTTTAGATAGGTTTGTGAAGGGGTAAGGTCCCAAAAACCTTGATTCAAGTACTTGGGACCATACCACAACCTCATCCTTCTAACCCTCTTTAGACCTTGTGCGGCCGCGCATAGGTCCTACAAAGACAACTTAGAAGGATGACAATGAGCAACATCCGCGCGCCAAAAGGAAACTAGCTAATCCTTACGCCAATCTCCATGACAGCTAGAATAAAAATCCTAGCAAACACTTCCGCATAATTAATATCCAGACTTGGATATAAATAACTTCTCATGCACCACCAGACGGTTATAACCGAATGGCCACGTGGCATCATCCCAGGCTCTCTTGAAGTCACGATGATGGCACGGAATTGAAGAGAGATCTTCACTTGCCCACTTTCCACGTGGCAATACCCCAACCGTTGATCAAAATCGCGATCCATGTGAATACTCAAATCATTAGCGATTAACAAAAGGAAAAATAACTTCTTACGGAGAAAGCACTTTCCATCAACTTTTCACTAACAGGTTTTCCCGCCCAAACTTCGGCTATAAATACAAGGATAATTCAGGTATAATTCTCAAGTTACATTCACTTCACTTTCACTTCTTCTTCTTCATCAAACCTACACTTATTCTCACGCCGGAGGGTGGTCACAGAGAGAACCCCCATTCTCCCCGTGGCGAGTCTAACGGTGGTTGTTTTGCAGTTATTGTGAGAGGAAGAAGATAATTCACCCACGAATCAGACGAGAAGATTTAACCCCTTTAATGCAGATTTAAACCCCCTGGTTCAGTTGATTCCAGTCAATAAAACCAGTGTTTCTTCATTGGCGCCCACCGATTTCTCAGTTTTATCCATCTCTTCTCATTTCGATTCACTTTTTTCATCCCCGTTTTTTTTAAATGGAAGAAACTCCGATGAACCGTCAAACTAGCCCTCGGCCAAATCTCGCCCACAATACCCAAGTCGAAGGGATTGTGGAAGAGGCTTCGGATGATAACGAAGTTCAATACAACGATAATCATCCGAATGACCCTTTCACTCCAGGAATGCAACCTGAAATTCCAATAAGCTCAATTCTACCTCTCGGAGAAACCCCCATCTCCTGGTATGTCAGATCCCAAGGAGCAATAAATGTTGTGTATGCACAACTCTGTGCACAGGCTGCTCTTCCCACTCACTCACGAAAACCTACATCTCACACACGAGCACCGTCGGTGCCTCATGTTTCCCATCATGAAGCACCATCACGAGTTCAGGTAGAAGACACAAAAGTTTACTCTTGATATCTCACGAGATATGAGTCTACTCATTCCGAAAGTCGACGAATAGAATATAATGATGAATCTCATTCCCACCGAAGGCAATCAATTTACTCCAGGTTGGGCCCGCATTCTTATCAGAAGCGGGACACCCATACCAACGAGTACGACAGAACATACCACGAAGGAGACAGTATAAGTGTGTTTAATCGATTGCAACCGAATTACAAAAGTTGTAAACCTCGAGCGGTTTATAATCCCAAAGCAGAACACGATTACAATTTAATCTACCGCCCGGCGGAGGCAGCAGGAAACTCCAAGTTTATCAGTGAGATCGCTTTAGCTCATTTGGAAAAAGCAAAACTCCCATCCAATGTTGGCAAATTCAATGGCATGACAGATCCGGATGATCACCTTCGGGTTTTCACTAGTGCAGGTCTAGTAGGAGGATGGACCTTACCAATGTGGTGCCATCTATTTATCCAAACTCTCACAGGTGCCGCACGACTATGGTTCGATAACCTACCTGTCAGGAAAATAACATCGTGGGTGGATCTGAGAGAAAAATTCTTAGTGCATTTCAGCCAACAGAGAAGGTCGATCCGAGATACTGCAAACGTCATGAATATTTGGAGGCGCGATGACGAGAGCTTAGAAGATTTTATCACGCACTACAACAAAGAAGTGCTTGAAATTGGAGATGTTCATGAGCACTTGATCAGAGCACAATTTAAGTATGTCATCCGCTGTAACGACAAGATCAAGGTTTTGCCCGGTACAGAAGGGCTACCGAAGAGCTGGGAGAAGCTGATGGCAGCAGCCAAAGTGTACGCCCAGACAAAGAAAAATCTCAGCACTAATAGACCACCACCACCACCACCACACAGTCGCCCAACAGACATGAGCGCAAGCAGTGGGAAAAAGTTCAAGAAGAATTGGCGCGACTTGAATTCTGGGAACTACTCATCCGAAGACGCGCGAGCTACCATAAAAAAGCTCGCGACGCAGAGAGAGACAAAGCAGGAAAATAGAGAGAGGCAGTGGACCCCCCTGACCAAAACCCCGGCGGAGGTGCTTAGCACAGAAGACTACCAGTTCAAGACCCCTCCGCCAATGAAGAATAAGAGGGGCCAAGATCCGAATCAATACTGCGACTATCACAAAGATAATGGTCACACTACCAACAACTGTATCTCTCTTCGTACTGAGATTGAAAAAGCGCTCAAAAGTGGTGAGCTCACCCACTTATTACAGAATGTGAGGAAGGATATAAAGCAAATTACTCGCGGCGAGGAGGGCCCGAGTAAGAAGGCGAAGAACTAAGCAGCATACAATAGTCTCCTCACATGTTGGTCAAGTCCTGTAGCTTACCAATCCATGGCGAGGACTATAGTATGAGTAAGTTAAGTTTCATGTAATTATCCTAAATAGACGACTTTGTATCACGGCCTCTGTGCCCTATCATGAATCAAAACAAAGTTTCTATTATCTCTGTGTTTATTACAAAGTGCATGCAATTCCTTTTGGTAAGCGCAAAAACATTATGGTAAATATAATACAAGTGCGCAACGGTTTTGTCTAGCTCTTCAGAGTTAAGGACTGATTCAGCAACCTACATAAAAAAGAACAGCAAAGTAAGAAGACGCGCATAACATCTATGGGAATTACAAAAGAAAGAAGAATCTTACACTTGCAATTCCACGCTCTTTCAGCCATAACATATCACTTTTCAGTGGCTCAAGCTCACTCTCCGCCATTGCCAATGCAGTTTCAGAATGTTCTAACTTCTCTTCAGTTTCGGCAAGACGACGGGAAGTTTCAGCCTTCTCAGTCCGCTCAAGCTCCAAATCTTTCTTAGCAGACTCAACTTTCGCCTTAAGTTGTTCCTGCTCAGATAGTAAAGCAATAAGTTCTTCTATCTCCTTATCTCTAAGGGCAAGAGTAGCACATGAATGTACCTCTCGTTGTTCACTTCTTTCCCAATGAGAACGCACTTCATCCCGCGTGGCTTCAACATCAACTTTTTCCTTCTTCAATTTTTCAACCTCAGCCTTAAGATTGTTTATAACATTGCGGAGATCCATCTTCTCAGCATTATCTTTCTCGCAAATATATTTCCAATTTTTGCGCTCCTTGGAAAGAAGGGCAGCTTCAGCTTCCGCCTTTGTCTTCCACCCCGCAACTGACCATTCCTCAGTTTTTCGATCATTTTCAAATTTGGCTTGATCAGCTTCCAATTTAGCCCTCAACTGGGCAGCGCGGGCCTCATCTTCAGCAACTTTCTTCTTGGACGCCTTAAAAGCGGCCCACTCCTTATGCATGCTATGCCATTCACGCACTATACCGTGCTTAGTGGATGAATAGCTAGTAGCCTCTTCAAGGTAGGCATGATAAGTCTACTCATGAGGGCGCCCTTCTTGGAACTTGATCTCCCCAGGGGGAAAGGTTCCCTGCAACTACTCTCGACACACATGCCAATCGGAGAAAGTATCCCCTTTCTTCAACTTCCACACCGGCATGTGCACTTCATCAGCTTGTTTCTCCGAATAACATCTGTAATAGTAATCCCCTGGAGTTTCGTCCGGGCGGATAGGAGAATTTTCATTGGATCAAATGAAAGAACCTTGGTTCCCACCAGGATTCTTCTCAATATTTTCAGGCACAAAACTAGAAGCCGTAGAAGGAGACGTTGTTACAGGGGTCTCTTGAGCAGATCTCCCTTTCTCCGTATCTTGAGCAACAAATTCAGGAGTTTGTGGATGACCAGCACCAACATTCACAACCTCCGGGCTGGTAATTTTATCTGCATCGACAGCAACATCAGCTGGTTTTCCAACCTCAGGGTTCTCTACCTCAGCAGTCTTTTCCACCTCATGATCAGTAGCCTCAGTTCACTCTAATGGCTCGTTAACAGGGGTGCGAGAAGGAGAGGGTGGTAGCTCCTCATTAACCATAGATGATGGCTCTGTATAGACAGGAGAACTTGGCTTTTCTGCAATAGCAAACATATATATTACAATCATTCAAGACACATAAAAGGAAAACAAAGAGAAAACACCTACCAAGAATAGGTTTTGCAATAAAGGCATCAAGATTACCCCTTCTGGTGATTTTCTTCTGAACCTTCTTGGCAGGCTGACCATCAGCATCAGCATCAGTTTGTTTTCTTTTTCCTGCTTTTTTCCTCAACAAATGCTCGGGACTTGACTCTAAGTCAATAGGGTCCTCAGGATTTAACGGACGGATATCAGCAGCACCCTTAGGTTCCGGCTTCGGTTTTCTCATAACTGCAGGCGCAAGACCCTCCAATGAGTCAGATACCACCACATAATCACACCAGGAGTCAGAGGAACGGTGCGTACCTTTCTTCTCTCCTCCCACATTTTTGGCCTTAGAAGATTGAGTTTTCTCCACATCACTTTTTTTTGGCGCAGCAGTAGCAGCGGGCGCACGTCTTTTCTTTTCAGGGTTTATGCCCAGGTTAGACAGCTCACCTACTGAGAAACAAAAAAATTAACTTATTCAAACGCACAAAAACAACAAAAAAATAGCATTATGGTAAAAAATTACCAGCGGCAGCAGCAGGTTGCGCGGCCAAGTCATCATCCCGCGGAAGAACAAAATTCCTCACAATACGGTGATACCAGAGCTCTTCATCAGGTTTCTTGGGAATAGTAGCCATCTTCCCACCTTCTCTCTCAAAAGCAACGACATACAAATAAACAACTGCAAAAGAAGAAAAACAAAGGCAAAAAAACACACACACACAAGAAAGGGAAGCAAACAGGGCAAACCCCAAATCTTAGTTTTTCCATCCTCCATATACACTGGCTTCTCTTCCCGGTTCATCCGCCAGTTCAGACTCATACTAGCACCAACCAGGGCTTTCTCCGGTAGAGCAATTGACGGAACGTCCTTCAAATCCTGGTACCAATTTTCGGAGAAAGGAGTCTGAATGGTCTCGGTTGGAACATCCTCTTTTCCCCTAAATATCATCCTCATCAGAATAACCGCAACTTTAATAAAGAAGAACTTTTGTTTCCGTTCATGAAATGACTTTGGGGGTTGAAGCAAGATCTTCTTCAAAAATGCTCTTTACACAAAAGAGTAGAATCCTTGAGAACAGTGCATCTGATGGAACACTCGAAACCGAGTAACCGACGGTTCAATGTGCATTGTACGGCAAACGAATTCAAAATGACAAACCCTAACCATCCCAATATGGTGCATCTGGGAAATATGGAACTTATAATACGAAAGAATTTCAACGAAAAACTTTGTTGCAGGCAATCGGAAATTGCATGCCGAGAAAAAATCCCAAAATAAAGTGATATACCCGGCCGGAGCATCCGCTGCCGTCTGACCCTCATCAGGGTACCGAGCGTCCCAACTATCAGGAAACTTGAAGTTTCGAACCAGACCATCAAAGGTTTCCTTAGACCACTTCAATGGTGGAAGACCAGCAACCATTTCTTCAGAAGAATCTTCGTGATGGTCCCCGGTTGACATAGAAGGGAGAAATTACAAAATTCTTTCAAGAAACTGACAAAGGAGACGAAGAAGAAAAGGTTTTTCAAAAAGACAATGATTGACGAAAATAAACAATTGAAAGGTTTATATACCCACCGCCATAAATAACTTAGATAAATGCAACAACACCTTTTTTGGGGTTGGCACGGTTATCCAGGCATCAGGGGCGAGTGGGGAAAAGCAATAACGTGAGTTCATACGTGCGTGGGAAACACGGTCAGTAACGTACAACTGATAGCGACAGCCTGTCACATGTCAACAGTCATTACTGTACTTTTCCACCTGCCCAAAGTAAAAATTTTCAAAATCAGAATCATGAGCAATAGTATCTTCTCCCAAAAGATTCTTTACTTCCGCGCCAAAAACTCCACAGCAAAAAAAGCACCCATCTCTCATAGTCCAGTGCTCCACTTATTTGCATAAGAGCAACACTTGACTGGGGGGACTTGAAGGGGTAAGGTCCCAAATACCTTGCTTCAAGTACTTGGGACCATACCACAACCTCATCCTTCTAACCCTCTTTAGACCTTGCGCGGCCGCGCACAGGTCCTACAAAGAAAACTTAGAAGGAAGTCAATGAGCAATATCCGCACGCTAAAAGGAAACTAGCTAATCCTTACGCCAATCTCCATGGCAGCTAGAATAAAAATCCTAGCAAACACTTCCGCACAATTAATATCCAGACTTAGATATAAATAACTTCTCTGATACCATACAATAAAGAGCCACAAAGGATTACAACTATAATTCCTCTAGAAGGCTCCATCGTGCACCACCAGACGGTTATAACCGAATGACCACGTTGGCATCATCCCAGGCTCTCTTGAAGTCACGATGATGGCATGGAATTGAAGAGAGATATTCACTTGCCCACTTTCCACGTGGCAATACCCCAACCGATGATCAAAATCGTGATCCGTGTGCATACTCAAATTGTTAGCGATTAACAGAAGGAAAAATAACTGCTTACGGAGAAAGCACTTTCCGTCAACTTTTCACTAACAGGTTTTCCCGCCCAAACTTTGGCTATAACTACAAGGATAATTCAGGTATAATTCTCAAGTTACATTCACTTCACTTTCACTTCTTCTTCTTCTTCATCAAACCTGTACTTATTCTCACGCCGGAGGGTGGTCACGGAGAGAACCCCCATTCTCCTGTTGGCGAGTCTAACGGTGGTTGTTTTGCAGTTATTGTGAGAGGAAGAAGATAATTCACCCACGAATCTGTGACAACTGTCAAATTTGCATGCATCCGTACAATTATTAAACAATAATTAGTGCTTAATGACTGTGCTGATTAAATACTTGAACTGCTTTCTGAATATTTCCATATACATACTTGTGCATCATATATTGCAAATGACATATCATGACTACATGCAAACTTTATTGGTTCAAATAATGCACGAAACAAAGCTAGCACAGTTATCAGACAAAACAGAGAAATGCTAACGGAGTTCAGAACATAGACAGATATGGTATTGAGATACAGAATGGGCCAGAAACCAAGTGTTACACTAGTATAGTGTGTAGGAAAGTAAGGGTCACAAAACTGCCTTCCTAGAGATAGTTTAAGTGCCGGAAAGTGCCTAAAACTCACATAAACTGCAAAATTCTACAGAAAATCAGCAAATTCAGCATTTGAACACATTTATATCATGCAGAAATATGCTTAAATGGTCCTGAATGCTTTCCTAAGTGTCAGGAATCAAAAGTGTCATAAAAGGGTACATAAAGCATACTAAACTGCATAGTTTAGCACCTTAACGAACCAGTAACCAACCGAACAACCGAACACTACCCGAAACACCAAATTTTCACTAGAAGCACTGTTTTAACATTACCAAGCTAGTTATGGTCCCCGAACATCATAACACACTAAATAAATATCTAGTAACTAAACATCTAACTAATACTTGGATTTTAACCTAAATGCTAACTAATGGTTGGAACCTAGTCTACATACCCCCCCCCCCCACACCTATGTAATCAGCCAACATGGCCCCCACATTGTGATTTGTTTTAATTTAATAATAGATCTTGTTTTTGCTTTATTAGACACATTATACATGAGATAAAGCCATAAGATGGGTTATAAGTTAATACATTAAGCTCATTTCCTCAAACTCACAACACACCACACTTTCTTCTTCCTCCTCCCCCACTTACGACCGAAGACACCCACCCCCACATCCCTCACCTTCGTTCACTTCGCATCCAATCCAAGCATATACAAGTGTGTTAGAGGTTGCATAAGGAAGCTAGGAGCTTTCGGAAGTTCAAGGACCTTCTTCATTAGCTTTTATCCACTCTATTTCTTCTCTTGATCATCCCTAGCCTTGAGCTTGTGGTAAGAACATCATACACTCCATTTTACATCTATTTCAAGTGGTTAAAGAATGATACATGTTGAATATCATGAAGAACACTAAGAATGAAACTTGAACATAAGCTTGAATCATGAAGAAACTATGTTGTTTATGTGTTAATTTACTTATTGATCGTTGTTTGCTTATGAAAATGATGTAGATCATCATATGATCTTTCTAGATCATGATTAAAAATATAATCTAGCAAGATGAGAGGATGAACATGTTAGAGTTTAATGAATCATCCTCATGAAAGACATGAACTTGAGAGAACATAATGTTTTCTTACAAAGTGATGATCAAAGTAAGATATAAGTCTTGTAGATCTAAAATTTCATGGATGATTTTTCAAGAAACCAAGATAAAAAATTGTTGGTGCATAATGTCTATAGCCTACGTCTAAAGTCTAGGTCATGTTGGTAGCTTGTATAGGGGTGAAATGTAATTTTATGTTGTTTTGTAGTGATTTCGCTTGAAATGACATGTGGTCATTTTAGGCGAAATCATCAGCCTATAAATAGGCATGTGTAGTTTCTCATTTGGCACGAAATTATCTGAGGTGTAACGAAGTGTTGTCGGATTTTCACCGTGTTTTCAAGTCAATTATCAATGAGAAGCTTGTTTTAAGTATCATACTCTGTTTTCTACACCTTCTATCACTGATTCTAGGCTGTTTGTCTGTTTCCGCCTTTCAAACAGTTATGTGTTGACTCTGATTGACTCATTTGGTCGTCAAAACGATCCTACAAGTGGTATCAGAGCTCAGGATGAGTCAATACACTTGAATCAGTGCTCTTTTCTAGTTATTTTTGGACTTCTGGACAAATTCATGGACAAAATGGACTGATCTTTTGATATTGTGTGTAAAATACAGTTTTAATAAACCCTTGAAAGAATCAGACCTAAATTCAGACTAAAAGTGACAAAAATGGGCCAAACAGTTAATTTCGTTTGAACGAGCCTCTGATTTCGTTTGAAAAGTTGAGGTAATTTCACACGAAATTACTGATTTCGTTTGAATTACATCTGATTTCATTTAAAAAAGTAATTCCGTTTGAAATGGCACTTGATTTCCCTTGAAAGTGTTATTTCGTTTGAGAAGTTGATTCCGTTTGAGAAGTGATTTCGTTTGAAAACCTAATTTCGTTTGAAAAAGCTGATTTCGCTTGAAAGTCTGATTTCGTGTGAAAGTTCATTTCGTTCATGGTATTTCGTTTGAAGTTCATTTCGTGTAGAAAGTGTTTTCGCTTAAAAGTAACAGTTTTCAAAAACTTAAAAAAAATTTCCGAAACTGTTTTCGTAAAATGGATAACCAAGAGTTTTACAACTTCTTTGCCGGTGGGGGAAAGACGGCAGCACAAACACCAGCCAGTATCGTGCAAAATGTGAACATGGAGAATGAACTCGGCACTATGCAGAAACCGCCGAAGTTGATGAACATTGATGAGTATGCTGGGTGGTCGGAAAGGTTTAAGACTTGGGTGCAAGCTAACCATTTTGAATGCTGGATGAAAATCGAATCTAAATATGTTCCTCCAAAGAATGGTTCGGGAATTGAGAAAACAATTGGCAGTTTGACTCCGATTGAACAAGATGATTTCAAAGCAGAAAAGAAATTGATGAGCATTCTACAACAAGCCATCAAAGAGGATATCTTAGTTCTGCTACAACATCAGGGTGATTCACAGTCAGTTTGGAATTCTTTGAAAGTAAAGTTTCTTGGAAGCGTGTTTATGATAAAAAGCAAAACTGCTTTGATGAAGAAAGAGTTTGATATCTTTACGGGCATAAAGGGTGAAACAACAAAGCAATTGACTGAAAGATATTGCCATTTGGTTATTGAGATGAAGAGGTTGGGCATAACCAAGACGGATGAGGAATGGGTCGATAAACTGGCGGATGCATT
>JARYGA010025967.1:0-38093 GCA_030545235.1 Helianthus tuberosus | reverse complement strand
AACTTCTTTGGCCCTTAACACTTGAAGCCTAATCGAGCCCAACACACACCTCGGCTCCAATACATATCCGTGATTATGTGCATGACTCCCTTATACTCTCAACATGCACGCACACCCCAAGTCATCCGAACCCTAATTCTCACACTCCCTTCACGGCGATTCCTTTGATCTCTCGAAGAACTACCCCACTCTTGTTCCAGCGTTTCCTATCGCACACGATCTCACGGTTAGTATGGTTTATAACTTCTTTGATCTTGTTGATTGATACTTGATTTTATGTGAATTTACAAACTGGCGGTGATAACATGATTTCATTATGTAGTATATGACTTTTAAGATGTTAATCGATGATTAAGATCCATGTAGGGTTGATCGAACTTGATGAAACAATAAGTGATAAAAAAATTGACTTTGTGACTTGATTCACTAGAATGTGTAGTGATGAATATTCATGAGACTTGACATAGTTAATCTGGTTGAATATTGATGATGATGATATAATCACTAAGTGACAATTTGGGTTGGTTATTGTGAATTAGGGATGAGTTATGTTATAACAATCATGAAGTCTGTATATGATAATGTGTGTTTAAATTGAATAAATGGAACCTTCTTTGTGTTACGCATATTACATCTAAAAATAAGTGATAAACAATACTTCCTAAGTTGCAAGAGGGATTGATTTGAAGATGCATAAAACTGTTATAAGATTGGATTATGTTTGAATGGGGCTGCACACCTCCTGTTGGAGCTGGGCCTCGTAGCTGAAAGCATCACTATTGGCCTGGAATAAACTGGGCTGCATATTAGGGGGGAGGTTTTAAATTGCAGCTGGGCTGGGGAACTAGGGATGGGCCACGAACTGATTATGAATAAGTATGCTAGAAACATAAGTTAGGTGATCTTGGATGGGCCGTTAATTTGTTTGAGTTGCACATTATTGTGATTGGTTTAATTGTTATGAGTTTTGTGGAATATGAGTTAGTAACATAGATTGCAGACGAATCGAATACTCACTATATAATGGTACGGCATATAATGATTTGGATAGTTGTGTTGCATGATTTTTTATTACAACTTACATGTCCACTTGAATGGGAACCGAACCACTTGACATGTGCTATGGTGTGATATGAACTTGTGTTGTGATTGAAACTAGGACTCAAACATTTGCGTTGTGCTATGACTTGTGTAATGATATGTGTTATGCTTATTTGCAACCTATGTAATGAATACAAAGAACACATGTGTTATGTGCATATACGAAACTGATTGACTCTGGCAACCACGATAAGGTTTGGTTGACCAACATGGGAACGGGTACATAACATACCGAGCAAATCGAAGGTGAGTTCATCTCTTGAGCATGCGTCCTGGTGGTTGGGACAGTCAGTGGGTATCCCGGGGAGGGATAAGTCGTTTGGGTAAAAACGGGAATGTTGGATAATATACTCTTCCTATCACCTTTAAAGTCCCTCCGTGTTGTTTGGTTACCGAGGAGGTAACATGGTATTAGTTAGTAGCGCTACTTAGGTTTGGCAACCTCACCCCATACCTGGGAGGACGGGTGTTGAACTAATGACCTAGTCATGACCAATGCTTTGATAGGAGCATTGGAGAAAGGGCAATGTAAATCAGAAGCCGTCTTGTATTCGGGGTATTATCAACATTACTTTCGGAATTAATTCAATGGATTAACTAAACACTTGGTAACCAACGTTTTCGTAAAACTATGAACTCACCAGCGTTGTCTGATACACTTGTTGCATGCTCGCAGGTCGTTAGATATCTTGGATTTGGGAACTTGCTGTCTGGAGCAGCTGGAGTGGTCATGGGTCGACTGGAGAGATTCTTGACATTATACATTGGTTTTGAAATAGTTTAACTTGGTTGATTATTTGCTTCCGCTGAACTTGTCACACCCTGGCTTTGCGGAAGCGTGGTTAATTTGGTGTGACTTCTTAATACCATAGCTTAATCATAACAAAGCTATATGTAATAAAATCATGCAAGATCATCCATTAAGTTTTGAAAACCAAGTGCAGTACCATTGTTTTAACGGGAACATACCCTAACAACCATAACCTTGTTCAACAGACATTACAAACTTAAAACATAACATAAACATGGTTTAAGGATTGTGTCTTGTCCAGGAAAGAGACACATCCCCTAAACCCCGGATGACCTCGGAAACTAGTGCAGCGGAAAACATGCCATACCGTGCCAGATCTCGTTAATTTCCTGAAATACATGTAAGTTGAAAAATCAACAATAATGTTGAGCGAGTTCATGTGTAAGTGAGTATGTAAAACACTTGTGAGTATAAAAAAAAAATAGTCGTGGTATGTAGCAAATAAGGGGACTTGTGATCACCAATGGTTTGCAAGGCCACTGATATATGTGAAGTGCAAATAGGGAGACTCAAACCTAGCAGATTTCGCCACGGCATTAGTATGTGGACAAAGTCACCCCAAGGTCCGTTTCTAGTTTGGCCTGGGGCTGGGCTCGCTACACCCAGATAGATCTACCGCTCCTGTCCCTCGGTCCCGACATGAGGACTAATGGCCTCATATTGCTCCTACCCACTCACATGATCTGAGTAATAAACCTCCTTACGCTAACCATACCGTGTATAAAGTACTTGTAATCATAGTAACATGTATTTCACCCCCGCAGTTAAGAAAACTGAAAACAGTTAGAGAAAAGGGGGACATGAACTCACAGTGAAGCGTCTCTACCAAGTATCTCCTGCTCACGCAGCTGTGCGACGACCTACAGGTGCTAATTTCTATTAGACGGACGGCCGTGCCTTGGCTTCATGGTTTATGTTTTTGGGAAATAGTTAGACAACTATTTCGTGTTTACATTTTGTAAATACTTGGTAATTATTTTCCTTCCCAAGGGTGGGGGATTCAATACATGTGCGTCCATAAATATTTCCGTAAGTGCGTAAGTTACGTTTAACAATCGAGTGGTAATATAATTACCGGAGTAACTTATATATTTATGGTGAAAGCGTTCGTATTATTTTGGATTCGTTAACGTTCGTAAATATTATTTTTACTCTAAATATAATATTTATGTATTTTCACAAAATAATCATAAACAGTGTGTGAAAATATATATTTATCACGTTAAATTTTGTGCAGTCAAAAGCAATCGCCGCCTTCTCACCCTCGTCTACCCAAACAGCACTGATGAGCTCTATACAGATGGTGGTGGAGGAGGAGGAAAGTGGGTGTAAAACAAACGACGTAACTGGAGCCAGTCCGCCTCCATAGCCTGCTGAGTACGAATGATAGAAGCAACCTGCTGCTCTAGTGTAAAGAGACGGGCAGCATAATCTGGTGGTAAAGGTCGAAATGGCTGCAGAGGAGAGTGTGTCTGACCATGGCACGGACACGGTGGCAGCTGAGCTCTCTCAAGCTCCTGGATGCGCTGCGTGTGTGACTCGTGCTGAGCGACAAAAGACATCAAAACGTCCTCGATAGTATACCCCCTGTGAAAAGAATGGTAGGGGTCAGTAGGTGGCATACCAGAGTCTGGTGCCCAAAGGAACGGCTCACTGGTGGGGTCAAAAGGTGCCACATGAAATGGAGCAACAGAGGGTGGAACAGGTGACATCTGGGGCATGAAGGGGATAGACATCGGTACATGCCCAATAGGATGGGCGGAAGAACCCTCTCCAGGACTCGCTGGAGGTACAAACTGTGGAACCTGAGAAGAAAAATCAACATGTCGTGTATCAGGGATCTGAGGGGGAAAAGGTGGAACATCCTCATCAGCAGGTATCCAACCGTGCTGTGCATGCTCATCTGGTGGATCCATGCGTGCCGCGAATAGTGCATGCTCGGGCTCTAGTGGAATGGGATCAGGTGGGGGAACAACAAAAGGGTGAACAGGTGCAATGTGCTCAACAGGATGGTCAACAGGTATATCAACAACAGGTAAAGGAATAACAGGATCAACAACAACATGATCGCCCTCTAACAATGGAACATCCACGGGGAGATCATCAACAGGTGGGTCTGCTATAACAGGCTCAATAGGGATGTCAGCATGTACGGGATCATGCTCAAGTATGGGGTCAAGAGCGGCTGCCTGCTCAGGAGCGACGACAGGCTCGGGATCATCAAAAGCCATCTCGAAGTCAAACTCGGGGTCGATAGGGTCTACTGGGTCAGCTGGATCCTCCATGGGCTGATCCATAGGTATAAACTCGATATCACGATCTGGGTCGTATCCCGGGGGAAAGATAGGATCAGAATCCTCTATGTCATCATGGTCAAACTCAAAGCTGGGAATAGGTGCAACAGAGGATGCCTGGTCAGGATCAGAATCATGCGCAAAGTGCTGTGCGCTCAACGTGTGAGAAGGTGCGGATGCCACAGACTCGAAGGAGTCTGGGACAGGAGAATGTGCTGGCGAATCCTCAGCGGGAACGTCAGCGATCATCAGAAGATCGTCCGCAGGAAGAAGGGCCTCGCCCTGGATCTCATCCTCAAAAGGCTCATCCTCAAACAGGTCAATATCGCCATCAGCCTCGGCGTCAAGTAGGAAATCATATGCTGGATAAACGGCTAAGGGTATAGGGGCCGGAATCTCTACTAGAGGTAGGTACTCAGCGGGAGGGTCATCTGCAGGCTCATCAGCACCATCGGGTAGTGCGAAAGGCTGGAAATCATCCTCGTCAGTACTGGTATAGTCAGATGTGTACACCTCATGCTCGGAGGATGTGAGGTCATCAGATACGATAGGTATGGGTCCAGTGGTGTCCGAATCGCCAGTACCGGCGGAATCCATGAGTCTGTAACATAAACACAAATATGCTCAAATAATCAGTCATACAATCAGATAATCACATAAGTCACCAAGTAAGATATCACATAATTCTCCTAGTCTCACTAGCCAAATTCTTCCCAGTCCCGAAGACTGCTCTATTCTCCACCTCGACCTCTTAGATCGAGCCTCGGTCTCCAACACCGAGCCTCAGTCTCCAAACTGAGCCTACTCTTCCTAGTCTTGCTAGCCCACTACCTCGGTCACCTAGACCGAGCCTCGATCCTCCAGACCGAGCCTCAGCCCTCCAGGCTGAGCCTATAATAAATCAACGTGCTCAACTACCTCGGTCACCTAGACCGAGCCTCGATCCTCCAGACCGAGCCTCAGCCCTCCGGGCTGAGCCTATAAATAATAAAATGTGCTCAACATTTGTTTGTAAAAAGTTTTGGATCTGGACTTAAGTGGTATGCAGTAAAAATGTTTTCGTGAGAGCCCTAGTGATCATAGTCTAGACTCGAGAAAGAATCCTAGTTCGCTATGATCAGAGCTCTGATACCAAGCTGTCACACCCTGGCTTTGCGGAAGCGTGGTTAATTTGGTGTGACTTCTTAATACCATAGCTTAATCATAACAAAGCTATATGTAATAAAATCATGCAAGATCATCCATTAAGTTTTGAAAACCAAGTGCAGTACCATTGTTTTAACGGGAACATACCCTAACAACCATAACCTTGTTCAACAGACATTACAAACTTAAAACATAACATAAACATGGTTTAAGGATTGTGTCTTGTCCAGGAAAGAGACACATCCCCTAAACCCCGGATGACCTCGGAAACTAGTGCAGCGGAAAACATGCCATACCGTGCCAGATCTCGTTAATTTCCTGAAATACATGTAAGTTGAAAAATCAACAATAATGTTGAGCGAGTTCATGTGTAAGTGAGTATGTAAAACACTTGTGAGTATAAAAAAAAAATAGTCGTGGTATGTAGCAAATAAGGGGACTTGTGATCACCAATGGTTTGCAAGGCCACTGATATATGTGAAGTGCAAATAGGGAGACTCAAACCTAGCAGATTTCGCCACGGCATTAGTATGTGGACAAAGTCACCCCAAGGTCCGTTTCTAGTTTGGCCTGGGGCTGGGCTCGCTACACCCAGATAGATCTACCGCTCCTGTCCCTCGGTCCCGACATGAGGACTAATGGCCTCATATTGCTCCTACCCACTCACATGATCTGAGTAATAAACCTCCTTACGCTAACCATACCGCGTATAAAGTACTTGTAATCATAGTAACATGTATTTCACCCCCGCAGTTAAGAAAACTGAAAACAGTTAGAGAAAAGGGGGACATGAACTCACAGTGAAGCGTCTCTACCAAGTATCTCCTGCTCACGCTGCTGTGCGACGACCTACAGGTGCTAATTTCTATTAGACGGACGGCCGTGCCTTGGCTTCATGGTTTATGTTTTTGGGAAATAGTTAGACAACTATTTCGTGTTTACATTTTGTAAATACTTGGTAATTATTTTCCTTCCCAAGGGTGGGGGATTCAATACATGTGCGTCCATAAATATTTCCGTAAGTGCGTAAGTTACGTTTAACAATCGAGTGGTAATATAATTACCGGTGTAACTTATATATTTATGGTGAAAGCGTTCGTATTATTTTGGATTCGTTAACGTTCGTAAATATTATTTTTACTCTAAAAATAATATTTATGTATTTTCACAAAATAATCATAAACAGTGTGTGAAAATATATATTTATCACGTTAAATTTTGTGAAAATCCCACCTCCGAATATTTAGTAAATAAAGTCATGGCGAAATTTATATTTCAAAAACATGTCAAAAATAATTCCAACACTTGTAGTGTAAATAGTTCTAAGTGTTAGGTTGTTAGAGAAATTTCGCCAGAGTTTCCTCTGTAACTGGAGGTGGCCACGCTTTCAAGCGTATCATTTTCTTTTACAAAATCAATTTCAACAACTTCCTTATTCAAACAAACAATTTCCGACACATCAAACTAGTCGACAAGTATGTAAATCGCATAATCGCATGAACTTGTAGTTTTTCCGAAACTATAGTGTAAATCCCATTATATTTTGTGGATCTTTATATAAAGTAATTTTGATCTCGTAAAAACCTCGTTTTTAGAGAAATCCGTCTTTACAACTTCTCGTCCTCTTTTACAAAGTTTGTTATTTTGTCGAAACTTTTCGTTTCACAAGTGTTTACACACTTGTGGTTTATAAAAATCATACTTGTTAGTGTAAGATCCGTCTTTTAGAAAATATGATTTCTTTGACACGTGGTTCTTTGAAAATACCACTTGCAGATGCGTAGATCCGCTAGTTTTAAACACTATTGTACAAGTTAAAACACTTTTACACAAGTAAAACATTTTTACACAAGTTCATGTTTCATGCGTGGTAGAGTTTCACCTTTTAACCCTTGTTACTTCTAAAATAGCTTTGTGTCATGATTCAAGAACATGACTATACCGGGTTAATCGATGATCCGAGCTACCACAACATAGATCGGGTCTAAATAATCACAACTTTCAGTTACTACAACATTTACACAACATATAAGCTATTAACCACCATTTTAAGTGTTTTTAGTAGACTTTTGTGCATCATTTTGCATTTTAACGAGATTTAACCGATACAAATCCTTTTAACCACTTCAGATTAGCTCAAGATAGAGATTTAAACATTATACCTCTAGCTCAAGGCTAGGGAAGGATCCTGACGAAAATGGCGTGGATAAAAGCTAAAGAAAAAGGTCCTTCGCGTTCCGCTTGCTCCAAGACTCTTTGTATACGACCCTTGATACTAGAATGGCCTTGGAATGGCTTGTTGAAAATCGAAGATGGATGGGTGGGGGTGGGGTGCTCTCGGCCGAGACCTCCAAGAAAGGGAGAGAAAATGTGTTGTGATGTTGTGTGTGGTGGATGATTATGTTGTGCTAATCTAGCATCTTATAGACAATACTTGTGATTATGGACCAAAGGATCATGTGTCTTTAGGATATTAGACATATAACATTAAAATAATCAATATGGTACATGGTATGTCCCCTTGGGGACGGTTTTGGTTAGGGGGGGGGGGGGTAGTTTGGTTCGATCTCAACTAGATTAGCTGATGTTTAGTTAGGTTAATTAGGTTAGTTAAGTGTTGAACTTAGTTAGTTATGTTTAGTGAGATACAATGGGTGTTAGGGTATACGGGGACCCTAACTGGCTCAGAAAAAGAGTAATAATGAAAATAACCATATTTTCATGTTTCGGGTAACGCCCGGTTGTTCGGTTGGATAGTAATCCGTTAAAGCGTTAACAAAGCTTTTAAAGTGTCGTTATTGTTACTTTTAGTGACACAACTCATTCCTGACACTTTGGAAAGTGTCTAGCGTTATTCATGTTTTGGCACTTTATTAGTTAGCTAAAAGCTGAATTATTTTGTAAAGTGCTGAGTTTTGTACTTAGAGTACGTTTTAGGCACATCCAGTCATAGTAACTTATTCCTAGAGACGCAGTTCCACAACCCTTATATCCCTACACTCACTACTAGTGTAGCAAAACGTTTCTGGCTCGTACAGGCCTTAGAGGCAGTGTTTGCCTGATGCTGGCTTTATCAGCATGTTCAATAGGTTACCCGTGTATTGTGCTACTGTGCTTTTTGTGCATCATGGTTGTCACTAGGGTTCAGCACGTAAATAATGTAGTGACGATAAGTAAAGTATGATGCAAGTAAGTGCATGTATCAGATATCAAGTAGCAGTTCATTAGCTAGTTCAAACAAGCACAGTAATTAAGCAGTAATTAATCATTAATTAAGTCGTACGGATACATGGTTTAGTGCGGGTTGTCACATTCTCCCCCCGTTAAATAAATTTCGTCCCGAAATTTAAGTTCTGCTTGTAGAAGCAGGGTTCTTAGGAAAAAGGTAGGGGTATTTCTCTTTCATCCAGTCTTCACGTTCCCAGGTGAACTCAGGACCATGTCTGGCATTCCAACGAACTTTGACGAGTTTGACACTGCTCCGGCGGGTCTTGTTTACCTTCCAATCCGTGACCTCAACAGGTTCTTCAACGAAGTGGAGCGTGTCGTCAACATGAATCTCGTCGATGGGAATGGCAACGTCCACTTGAGTTGGACTTTTCTTTAGATTGGATACATGAAATGTATCGTGAACACCATCCAGTTCAGCAGGTAGGTCCAATTTGTATGCTACTAGTCCTATTCTTTCCAGAATTCTGAAGGGAACAATGTAGCAC
Organism: Helianthus tuberosus; assembly: GCA_030545235.1. NCBI lineage: Eukaryota > Viridiplantae > Streptophyta > Magnoliopsida > Asterales > Asteraceae > Helianthus > Helianthus tuberosus. Next base: position 29,025 of record JARYGA010025967.1, on the reverse strand, counting down.
GGATTTAACTTCCCACGCTTTCCAAAGCGTGCCACCCCCTTCCAGGGTGATACCTTCAATAACACCATTTCTCCAACTTGGAATTCCACATGTTTCCAGTTTGGATCCGCATAGGCCTTTTGTCTGTGGCGAGCTGCTTCGATATGTTTAAGAATCTGCGCGATCTTGTCTGTCGTCTCTTGGACGATTTCGGGACCAGCAAGCTGCCTATCACCTGCGTCAGCCCAACATAGAGGTGATCGGCACTTGCGTCCGTAAAGGGCTTCAAATGGCGCGACACCAATACTGGTGTGGTAGCTGTTGTTGTATGAAAATTCGACCAAAGGTAAATGTTTATCCCAGCTACCGCCCAAATCCATAACGCACGCCCTCAGCATGTCTTCCAAAGTCTGTATCGTTCGCTCGCTCTGGCCGTCAGTTTGCGGATGAAACGCAGTGCTCAGATTCAATTGTGAGCCAAAGGCTTCTTGGAAGGATTGCCATATCCTTGACACAAACCTTCCGTCTCTATCAGAAATGATTGAGAGGGGCACTCCATGACGTGCAACGATCTCTCTCATGTAAATTTCAGCCAATTTGCTAGTGTTATCCTTCTCTCTGATAGGTAAGAAGTGTGCTGACTTTGTTAATCGATCCACTATCACCCAAATAGTGTCATGGCCTCTTGGCGTTCTTGGCAAGTTCGTAATAAAATCCATTGAGATTTGTTCCCATTTCCACTTGGGAATCTCAGGTTGTTGCAGAAGTCCCGAAGGCTTCTGGTATTCCGCTTTAACCTTAGCGCACGTTAAACATTTGCTCACGTAAACAGCAACATCGCCTTTCATCCTAGGCCACCAATAATAATCTTTGAGATCCTGGTACATCTTATCCGCTCCAGGATGGATAGAGTACCGCGACTTGTGAGCTTCATCGAAAATAACTTTCCTTAAATCACCAAACAGAGGAACCCAAATCCTTTTCTCAAGACATAACGTTCCTTCCTCGTTTGGTACCAGTAGCTTCTCCATCCCACGGAGATATTCTTCTTCAAGGTTTCCCTCCTTGAGAGCTTCCTTCTGCGCGGCACGAATGCGCAAGGGAAGATCAGTTCGTATAATCATTTCCAAAGCCCTAACCCTTATGGGCTTGATTCTCTCTTTATGACTTAGGGCATCGGCGACCACGTTCGCCTTCCCTGGATGATACTTTATCTCGTAGTCGTAATCGTTCAGAAACTCAACCCATCGTCTTTGCCTCATATTCAACTCCTTCTGGTTAAATATATGCTGTAGGCTCTTGTGATCTGTGAAGATTGTACACTTCGTACCATAAAGGTAGTGTCTCCAGATCTTTAAAGCAAAAACCACTGCGCCGAGCTCCAAATCGTGTGTGGTATAGTTCTTTTCGTGCACTTTCAATTGACGCGATGCGTAAGCAATAACCTTTTGGCGTTGCATCAACACGCAACCCAATCCTTGACGCGATGCGTCGCAGTATACCACAAAATCATCTGTACCTTCTGGTAGAGCTAAGATAGGCGCGTTACAAAGCTTACTCTTCAGTATCTGGAAGGCTTCCTCCTGTTTGATTTCCCAATCAAACTTCTTATCCTTCTGCGTGAGGAGCGTCAATGGTTGAGCGATCTTTGAAAAATTCTCAATGAATCTTCGATAATAGCCAGCCAAACCCAAGAATTGCCGAATCTCTGTTGGCGTCTTTGGCGTTTCCCAATCCTTGATCGCCTCGATCTTTGTGGGATCAACATGGATTCCATTTCCATTAACCACATGTCCAAGAAACTGGACTTCACGTAGCCAAAATTCGCACTTGGAGAATTTGGCGTACAACTGTTCCTTCCTTAGCAGCTCCAAAATAGCTCTTAGGTGTTGCTCATGTTCAGCCTTCGTCCTTGAATAAATCAAGATGTCGTCGATGAACACAATCACGAACTTGTCCAGGTACGACTTGCAAACTCTATTCATCAAGTCCATAAAGACTGTAGGTGCGTTTGTCAAACCGAATGGCATAACAAGGAACTCGTAGTGTCCATAACGAGTTCTGAAGGCTGTCTTTGGGATACTTTCCTCTTGTATTCTTAGCTGATGGTATCCAGATCGAAGATCGAACTTTGAATAAAAGCTTGAACCTTGAAGTTGGTCGAACAGATCATCAATTCTTGGCAGAGGATACCTATTCTTGATCGTCAGTTTGTTCAGCTCCCGGTAGTCGATGCACATACGAAAACTACCGTCCTTCTTCTTGACAAACAGGACCGGAGCTCCCCAAGGCGAGAAGCTTGGTCGGATAAAACCCTTGTCTAACAACTCTTGAAGTTGTGTCGACAGTTCTTGCATCTCAGACGGAGCAAGTCTATAAGGTGCCTTAGCCACAGGCGCGGCGCCTGGAACTAAGTCGATGTGAAACTCTACTTGCCTCAGAGGCGGCAATCCAGGCAAGTCTTCTGGGAAGACTTCTGGGTACTCCCTTACGACAGGGATGTCTTCGATTCTTGGCTCAGCAGCCTTTTTATCCACAATGTGTGCCAGGAAGGCAACACATCCTTTTTGCAAACACTTTCGCGCTTTCAGGCAGCTGATAAATCTTAGCGGCGTGTCACGCTTCTCTCCGTGAACCACAATTGTTTCGCCATCTTCGGTTGGGATACGAACAACTTTTTCGTGGCATACTATCTCAGCCTTGTTTCCTGATAACCAATCCATTCCTACTACCACGTCGAAGCTTCCCAACTGGACTGGTAGTAGATCTAAAGCAAACTCACGCTCTCCTAATTCAATCACACAACCTCTGATAACTTCGTTGGCTTCTACTAACTTTCCATTGGCCAATTCAATCGAGTAGGGAATATCTAACTTATTAGCGGCTAGACCAAGCATTTTCTTAAATTCTAACGACACGAAGCTATAATCGGCACCAGTATCAAATAAAACGGATGCATAGCGTTGATTTACAGGGAACGTACCAGTAACAACATTGGGGTCCTGGCGCGCTTCCCTAGCTTCAATTTGGAACACTCTTCCACGGGCTTGGTTTAACTCTGGGCAGTTCTTCTTAAAATGCCCGATATCACCGCAGTTATAGCATCCAAGTCTTTGCCCGTTTCCACCAGCTTGATCATTCCTCTGATTACGATTCACAGCGCCCGCTTGGTTAGCATTGTTGCCTCGATTTCCGTCTCCTCCATTGTTCCCCTGTGGGCAATTTCCAATACCACCACGGTTATTATTTCTATTCCCAAATCCTCCCTGGCCTCCCCGGCCAGCACTAGCCCAACAAGAATCTTTCGAGTGGCCCAGCTTTCCACATGCTTCACATATTTTCACATTACAATGCCCAGTATGGTGGCGTTGGCAGGTATTACACTTGGGCTGGGTGCCCTGGTATCCTTTTCCTTTCTTTCCATTACCAGCTGATCCTCCTTTCTTAACCGCCACACTGGCGCCCTGCTTGAAGTTTGAGAACTTCCGTTTGCTACCTCCTGATGACTCGACGTGAGTCTCTTTCTTCTTATGCTCAACATCATCAAACTTGTTTAGGCGGATCGCCTCCTCGGTGAGAGCTACGCTCAAATCAATCGCCTCAGTAATAGTTGCAGGCTTGGATGAGGTTACCATGCTTATGATTTGAGGAGCTAATCCCCAAATGAAGCGTTCAATTCTCTTGAACTCAGGAGTGACCATGTAGGGCACCACATGCGATAAGTCATGGAACCTTTGAACGTATTCTGCGATCTTTGGACCGTCCATTTTCAAGTGCCAAAACTCGGTCTCCAATCTCTGGATTTCTGCGCGGGAACAGTACTTTTTGCGCATAAGTTCCTTTAGTTCGGTCCAGGTCAGCGCGTAGGTAGCAGCTTCGCCTAGTGTCTGTACTTGTAGATTCCACCAGGATAGGGCTCCATCTAGAAACAGCCCTGAGATATAGGTGACTTGCTGATCCAGCGCGCACTTGCTCATGCGAAGAACAGATTCGGTTTTCTTAGCCCAACGAACAAAGGCGACAGCACCTCCAGTGCCATCAAAGTTGACCGGTTTGCAGTCTAGAAACTGCTTGAAAGTGCATCCGTGAGGTGGATTGTTATTGCCTTGGTTAATACTTCCGCTCGTTCCGGGCTGAGATGCTGCATACTGTGCTATGGCAGCAGCAATGACTTGTTGTAGTTCTGCCTCATTAGTAGGCATGCGTGTCTCACGTCTTGGCGGCATCTTCTAAAAGATGGTTTAAGTTGGTTAGGCCATAGTAAAACGTACGTATATAGTAATAGTAATAGCACATAACATCTCATGTCATCAACACATCACAAATACCAATCACACATCATCCCATGTCACAAAAATACAAATAAGCAATCAAGCGAATCAAATATGGTGAGAATACTGCGATTGCCATATATCGAGACCACATAGTAAGTGTATCAGTACATCCCTGTGTCATACAATCATCAATCAACTAGGGGCTACATCACCCCTGTCCAAAAACTACATCAGTGTCAATACAACATCAAATACATGTCAACAAAAGTCAGAATCATAAAGTAGTCTCCCAAAAATGCTGTGCAGTCAAAAGCAATCGCCGCCTTCTCACCCTCGTCTACCCAAACAGCACTGATGAGCTCTATACAGATGGTGGTGGAGGAGGAGGAAAGTGGGTGTAAAACAAACGACGTAACTGGAGCCAGTCCGCCTCCATAGCCTGCTGAGTACGAATGATAGAAGCAACCTGCTGCTCTAGTGTAAAGAGACGGGCAGCATAATCTGGTGGTAAAGGTCGAAATGGCTGCAGAGGAGAGTGTGTCTGACCATGGCACGGACACGGTGGCAGCTGAGCTCTCTCAAGCTCCTGGATGCGCTGCGTGTGTGACTCGTGCTGAGCGACAAAAGACATCAAAACATCCTCGATAGTATACCCCCTGTGAAAAGAATGGTAGGGGTCAGTAGGTGGCATACCAGAGTCTGGTGCCCAAAGGAACGGCTCACTGGTGGGGTCAAAAGGTGCCACATGAAATGGAGCAACAGAGGGTGGAACAGGTGACATCTGGGGCATGAAGGGGATAGACATCGGTACATGCCCAATAGGATGGGCGGAAGAACCCTCTCCAGGCCTCGCTGGAGGTACAAACTGTGGAACCTGAAAAGAAAAATCAACATGTCGTGTATCAGGGATCTGAGGGGGAAAAGGTGGAACATCCTCATCAGCAGGTATCCAACCGTGCTGTGCATGCTCATCTGGTGGATCCATGCGTGCCGCGAACAGTGCATGCTCGGGCTCTAGTGGAATGGGATCAGGTGGGGGAACAACAAAAGGGTGAACAGGTGCAATGTGCTCAACAGGATGGTCAACAGGTATATCAACAACATGTAAAGGAATAACAGGATCAACAACAACATGATCGCCCTCTAACAATGGAACATCCACGGGGAGATCATCAACATGTGGGTCTTCTATAACAGGCTCAATAGGGATGTCAGCATGTACGGGATCATGCTCAAGTATGGGGTCAAGAGCGGCTGCCTGCTCAGGAGCGACGACAGGCTCGGGATCATCAAAAGCCATCTCGAAGTCAAACTCGGGGTCGATAGGGTCTACTGGGTCAGCTGGATCCTCCATGGGCTGATCCATAGGTATAAACTCGATATCACGATCTGGGTCGTATCCCGGGGGAAAGATAGGATCAGAATCCTCTATGTCATCATGGTCAAACTCAAAGCTGGGAATAGGTGCAACAGAGGATGCCTGGTCAGGATCAGAATCATGCGCAAAGTGCTGTGCGCTCAACGTGTGAGAAGGTGCGGATGCCACAGACTCGAAGGAGTCTGGGACAGGAGAATGTGCTGGCGAATCCTCAGCGGGAACGTCAGCGATCATCAGAAGATCGTCCGCAGGAAGAAGGGCCTCGCCCTGGATCTCATCCTCAAAAGGCTCATCCTCAAACAGGTCAATATCGCCATCAGCCTCGGCGTCAAGTAGGAAATCATATGCTGGATAAACGGCTAAGGGTATAGGGGCCGGAATCTCTACTAGAGGTAGGTACTCAGCGGGAGGGTCATCTGCAGGCTCATCAGCACCATCGGGTAGTGCGAAAGGCTGGAAATCATCCTCGTCAGTACTGGTATAGTCAGATGTGTACACCTCATGCTCGGAGGATGTGAGGTCATCAGATACGATAGGTATGGGTCCAGTGGTGTCCGAATCGCCAGTACCGGCGGAATCCATGAGTCTGTAACATAAACACAAATATGCTCAAATAATCAGTCATACAATCAGATAATCACATAAGTCACCAAGTAAGATATCACATAATTCTCCTAGTCTCACTAGCCAAATTCTTCCCAGTCCCGAAGACTGCTCTATTCTCCACCTCGACCTCTTAGATCGAGCCTCGGTCTCCAACACCGAGCCTCAGTCTCCAAACTGAGCCTACTCTTCCTAGTCTTGCTAGCCCACTACCTCGGTCACCTAGACCGAGCCTCGATCCTCCAGACCGAGCCTCAGCCCTCCAGGCTGAGCCTATAATAAATCAACGTGCTCAACTACCTCGGTCACCTAGACCGAGCCTCGATCCTCCAGACCGAGCCTCAGCCCTCCGGGCTGAGCCTATAAATAATAAAATGTGCTCAACATTTGTTTGTAAAAAGTTTTGGATCTGGACTTAAGTGGTATGCAGTAAAAATGTTTTCGTGAGAGCCCTAGTGATCATAGTCTAGACTCGAGAAAGAATCCTAGTTCGCTATGATCAGAGCTCTGATACCAAGCTGTCACACCCTGGCTTTGCGGAAGCGTGGTTAATTTGGTGTGACTTCTTAATACCATAGCTTAATCATAACAAAGCTATATGTAATAAAATCATGCAAGATCATCCATTAAGTTTTGAAAACCAAGTGCAGTACCATTGTTTTAACGGGAACATACCCTAACAACCATAACCTTGTTCAACAGACATTACAAACTTAAAACATAACATAAACATGGTTTAAGGATTGTGTCTTGTCCAGGAAAGAGACACATCCCCTAAACCCCGGATGACCTCGGAAACTAGTGCAGCGGAAAACATGCCATACCGTGCCAGATCTCGTTAATTTCCTGAAATACATGTAAGTTGAAAAATCAACAATAATGTTGAGCGAGTTCATGTGTAAGTGAGTATGTAAAACACTTGTGAGTATAAAAAAAAAATAGTCGTGGTATGTAGCAAATAAGGGGACTTGTGATCACCAATGGTTTGCAAGGCCACTGATATATGTGAAGTGCAAATAGGGAGACTCAAACCTAGCAGATTTCGCCACGGCATTAGTATGTGGACAAAGTCACCCCAAGGTCCGTTTCTAGTTTGGCCTGGGGCTGGGCTTGCTACACCCAGATAGATCTACCGCTCCTGTCCCTCGGTCCCGACATGAGGACTAATGGCCTCATATTGCTCCTACCCACTCACATGATCTGAGTAATAAACCTCCTTACGCTAACCATACCGTGTATAAAGTACTTGTAATCATAGTAACATGTATTTCACCCCCGCAGTTAAGAAAACTGAAAACAGTTAGAGAAAAGGGGGACATGAACTCACAGTGAAGCGTCTCTACCAAGTATCTCCTGCTCACGCAGCTGTGCGACGACCTACATGTGCTAATTTCTATTAGACGGACGGCCGTGCCTTGGCTTCATGGTTTATGTTTTTGGGAAATAGTTAGACAACTATTTCGTGTTTACATTTTGTAAATACTTGGTAATTATTTTCCTTCCCAAGGGTGGGGGATTCAATACATGTGCGTCCATAAATATTTCCGTAAGTGCGTAAGTTACGTTTAACAATCGAGTGGTAATATAATTACCGGTGTAACTTATATATTTATGGTGAAAGCGTTCGTATTATTTTGGATTCGTTAACGTTCGTAAATATTATTTTTACTCTAAAAATAATATTTATGTATTTTCTCAAAATAATCATAAACAGTGTGTGAAAATATATATTTATCACGTTAAATTTTGTGAAAATCCCACCTCTGAATATTTAGTAAATAAAGTCATGGCGAAATTTATATTTCAAAAACATGTCAAAAATAATTCCAACACTTGTAGTGTAAATAGTTCTAAGTGTTAGGTTGTTAGAGAAATTTCGCCAGAGTTTCCTCTGTAACTGGAGGTGGCCACGCTTTCAAGCGTATCATTTTCTTTTGCAAAATCAATTTCAACAACTTCCTTATTCAAACAAACAATTTCCGACACATCAAACTAGTCGACAAGTATGTAAATCGCATAATCGCATGAACTTGTAGTTTTTCCGAAACTATAGTGTAGATCCCATTATATTTTGTGGATCTTTATATAAAGTAATTTTGATCTCGTAAAAACCTCGTTTTTAGAGAAATCCGTCTTTACAACTTCTCGTCCTCTTTTACAAAGTTTGTTATTTTGTCGAAACTTTTCGTTTCACAAGTGTTTACACACTTGTGGTTTATAAAAATCATACTTGTTAGTGTAAGATCCGTCTTTTAGAAAATATGATTTCTTTGACACGTGGTTCTTTGAAAATACCACTTGCAGATGCGTAGATCCGCTAGTTTTAAACACTATTGTACAAGTTAAAACACTTTTACACAAGTAAAACATTTTTACACAAGTTCATGTTTCATGCGTGGTAGAGTTTCACCTTTTAACCCTTGTTACTTCTAAAATAGCTTTGTGTCATGATTCAAGAACATGACTATACCGGGTTAATCGATGATCCGAGCTACCACAACATAGATCGGGTCTAAATAATCACAACTTTCAGTTACTACAACATTTACACAACATATAAGCTATTAACCACCATTTTAAGTGTTTTTAGTAGACTTTTGTGCATCATTTTGCATTTTAACGAGATTTAACCGATACAAATCCTTTTAACCACTTCAGATTAGCTCAAGATAGAGATTTAAACATTATACCTCTAGCTCAAGGCTAGGGAAGGATCCCGACGAAAATGGCGTGGATAAAAGCTAAAGAAAAAGGTCCTTCGCGTTCCGCTTGCTCCAAGACTCTTTGTATACGACCCTTGATACTAGAATGGCCTTGGAATGGCTTGTTGAAAATCGAAGATGGATGGGTGGGGGTGGGGTGCTCTCGGCCGAGACCTCCAAGAGAGGGAGAGAAAATGTGTTGTGATGTTGTGTGTGGTGGATGATTATGTTGTGCTAATCTAGCATCTTATAGACAATACTTGTGATTATGGACCAAAGGATCATGTGCCTTTAGGATATTAGACATATAACATTAAAATAATCAACATGGTACATGGTATGTCCCCTTGGGGACGGTTTTGGTTAAGGGGGGGGGGGTAGTTTGGTTCGATCTCAACTAGATTAGTTGATGTTTAGTTAGGTTAATTAGGTTAGTTAAGTGTTGAACTTAGTTAGTTATGTTTAGTGAGATACAATGGGTGTTAGGGTATACGGGGACCCTAACTGGCTCAGAAAAAGAGTAATAATGAAAATAACCATATTTTCATGTTTCGGGTAACGCCCGGTTGTTCGGTTGGATAGTAATCCGTTAAAGCGTTAACAAAGCTTTTAAAGTGTCGTTATTGTTACTTTTAGTGACACAACTCATTCCTGACACTTTGGAAAGTGTCTAGCGTTATTCATGTTTTGGCACTTTATTAGTTAGCTAAAAGCTGAATTATTTTGTAAAGTGCTGAGTTTTGTACTTAGAGTACGTTTTAGGCACATCCAGTCATAGTAACTTATTCCTAGAGACGCAGTTCCACAACCCTTATATCCCTACACTCACTACTAGTGTAGCAAAACGTTTCTGGCTCGTACAGGCCTTAGAGGCAGTGTTTGCCTGATGCTGGCTTTATCAGCATGTTCAATAGGTTACCCGTGTATTGTGCTACTGTGCTTTTTGTGCATCATGGTTGTCACTAGGGTTCAGCACGTAAATAATGTAGTGACGATAAGTAAAGTATGATGCAAGTAAGTGCATGTATCAGATATCAAGTAGCAGTTCATTAGCTAGTTCAAACAAGCACAGTAATTAAGCAGTAATTAATCATTAATTAAGTCGTACGGATACCTGGTTTTGTGCGGGTTGTCACAGAACTTGTTGGTTTTCATTTAAACTTGATGATGCTGTTTTCATTAATATTTGAGGATTTTATTTATAAACTTGAATGGGTTCAATGTAATTAGTGGCTCGTTATTAGATCGTCACACGCCTAGCAGGGCCGTTCCCTAGGTGGTATTTTGGGGGTGTGACAGTTTGGTATCAGAGTCACTGGTTATAGTGAACTTGGTTTTAAAACGTTTTCATAAAACCAAACTATAATCGAACAGTTCCGAAATCGACCATGACACTCAGCTCCAGACTGCAAGGTTCGTTTCTCGTTTACTATTGCATAGTATATCTAGCGTACACTTATGTATGACATTACACGTGAATGCACACTTAGCACTGCAGTATGTACTTCTATGTTACCAACCCATGTTACGCGTTTTAAGAGTGTGACTCTTCTTGAACTTTCATGATCTATGTTGTGGTGTCATCTGTCTTATTGCTTGAATTCGGGGAACCTTTTAGCGCGAGTTAAGAGGCACTGAGATAAGCATGCAAATTGCCTTATTATTGTGGGTGCACACATAATAATAATGTGGGGTGCATGTGAGTCCCAGTGAGGCTTAACGAGTGTGAGAGGGGTTCCGCTCTGTTAATTGATGTTATGTTAGAACACAACAGTCTATAGGAGTCATAGAAGTCATAGAAGTGATTGTCTCCTACTTGAATGTGATCTTTTCATTCCCCTCTGAAACCTTTCGAATCTCGATGCTATCGAGTATTACCTGAACGCCTAGCGAACTGTGTAGAATGTTAGGTGCTTGTAAGAACGTCCCTGAGTTGGATGTTGCAGCATCAATGATTGGTCTGTACCCCTCTCACTCCTCTTTGTTTGTGGGAACTCAATGTACTGACGACTTAGACCCCAAAGTGCGATCACTTCTGCAACACCTTGGAAACATACCGAGTTTTACTCAGTCAACTTGCAAGAACGATGGACAAGAGGGTAAACGTAGTACCTTACCGACTTCAGCATTTGAACGACCCTAGTTACCGGCAACGAACAACAGCGATTTGACTTCAATTGAATCTTTAACCCTAGTCAGTGGCTCATGGGAACCAACTCTTACGAATCAATCGGGGCATAAGTGAGGACAACTGATGGTAGTATGGAATGTGTGACTGCCAGCACGATGAGTAACACCTTAGGACGTGACGCAGAATGTGAAAAGATGGACCTTGTCGGTGAAAGATCGTAGGGCTCCGTTACAAGCAATGACATTAGAGGTAACAGTCACGACAACATCAAGATACTCGCAATGGTAACCAACAGTATGGAAATGGAGGTGCCAACAACATGGATTGGCCATGGTTAAATTAAGACGACAACAACCAAGGATGTTGGTGCACTAAGTGTCTGCTGATTACGTCATTATCAAGTCTTGTGTCTAGGATTGTTTGAATGATCATGTATTAGGGTTTAAGTTAGGGTTTTTATGATTAAACACATGATTTCGCTTGAAGAGGGTTTGTATATGCTTGAAGCGAAATCAACATGTGATGATTTCGCTTCAGACATCCTCAAGCGAAATCAAGCACACTATAAATAGGTGTGTTGGTCATTTGAAATAAAACAGTTGTCATTGTACGTGTGACGAAGTGCTGACGGATCTGTATCAGAAAACCTTGTACAAGCACTCAAATTAATCAGAAAAGAAAGATTAAAAGGATTAGAGCTGTTATGACTTAGTTTACGTTGATTCCGCCTTCGTAATCAAAGATGAACATCCTTAACTGACGGTTAACGGTCGTACAACGGTCCAACAAGTGGTATCAGAGCTCAGGACGAGGAGTTCATACCATAGCAGGTTGATTCTACTGGATTTTCTTATTTCTACTCATTTCTTTTTACATTTTTCAGATCTGAACAAGTTACAACGGTCAAAATGGTCTAATTTTCGAGTATAATGTGTAAAACGTAGTAATAACAAAGCCTACAAAGATTCGGTCTTAAATTCAGACTAAAACTCATTAAAATTGACCTAAAACAAAGTTTCGCTTGAAAGGTGTTCGAAATTATTGTTTGATTTCGCTTCAGATCTAACCTTTTGGACGATTTCGCTTGAAAATCTGCTGAAGCGAAATAGTAGTGTTGAATTTCGCTTGAAAGTTCTGATCTGCTGAAGCGAAATAGTAGATTTCGCTTGAAGACTTCCTGAAGCGAAATAGAGGATTTCGCTTGAAACTGTTTGGTTTGAAACTTGTTCTGTTGAAGCGAAATAGTAGATTTCGCTTGAAGGTCTGATTTGGTTGAAGCGAAATAGCTGGTATCGCTTGAATCAGAATTGTTGTTGGGTTTCGCTTGAAGCTGAAGCGAAATAGTTTGTAGCAGATTTCGCTTGAACAGTATTATCTTACTGATTTCGCTTGAAATCATTACATTTCATAGTATTTCACTTGAACTTGTTAATTTTTCAAAACCTAAAAATTTTTCTAAGTGTTTGATTGATTTTGCAGGTACGATCAAGATGGATGATATTTTCATGAATCCTTTCAGCGACATGTACGCATTCGCTGGAGATTCCGGAAACAATGAAACGTCTTCAAGTGATGCAAACAAAAGTCCACCGAAAGAAAGAAAGAAGGAAGCTTGGGAGTCCGAAAGCGCATTTGGAACATTTAACAAACCTCCTAAGCTGATGGCTATAGAAGATTATAGCAGGTGGGCAACAAAATTCGAAGACTGGTTGATGGCATTTGCTTTTCCTAGTTGGAAGAGTATGAAGAATGGTTTTGCTCAAGGAAAGAAAAATGGTTAGAAATAGAACAATGTGATGAAACCCCAAGTTTGTGAAAAGACAAACAAAACTAATTTTCCGGAAAAACCATTTGATTAAAACAAACTTAAATGTTTTGAAATCTAAATGGGAAAATAGTTTGTTGTCAGGGGGAGTTCTGATTGTTAAGCTGAGTGAATGGCGAATTGAAGCGATTTGATATCAGTTTGTCACGTTTCTTGTATAGTTTGTTTTAAAATTTGCTCAGAAAATCAAAATTGAAACATATTTTGATTTTAGGGGGAGAAAAATTTAAAAAAAAAAAAAATAAATAGAAAAATGCAAAAATACAAAAACATGATAAAATCTGAAAAAGAGCTTGTGTATATGGGGAAAATGATAGTACATCGGCTTGACGGTCACGGTATGCTAAAGATTTGAAAAGTATAAAAGAGTTAAACAATCTTACTGATGATGTGTCGATAGGTTTTCACACATTTAGTAGATTTATTCGGGATATAAACCTAAAATTCAAACTTGTGAATTCGTGGGGAACACTACTTGGATATATAGGTAACCCCTGAAATCTCGTTTGAAAGGTCTCTTAATCTGATATACTAGGTCTTTATACTCTATGATGTCTGGGGTATTATTCCGGGACTTCTGCTGAACGGTAGTTCTGACCTAGTCCCTGGCTAATACTTGCTTCAATGCTTGAAACACAGCATTAATCCCTCAGCATGCTGAAACAATAAAATTGATATATGCTGCTGTTGTAAGCAAAAAGATCCTCTAAAGGGGACACTTTGAAAAGTCGAAGCTGATATCTCTCTGCGTATACGGAAGTATCGATCTGAGATCCCTCGGCCCTCGCATACCTAAATTATATACAGATATCATTGTAGTATTCTCACCTGTAAGACTGATTATTGAGATTCTGGATACGGGAGTATATTCAAGAGGTGGGACACATGAATGATCTAAGTTCTTAATTCATCTAAATCATATCCTGAATAAGTTGAAATTTGTGTGAGAATTTAAGATGGATCAGTATATCGACAATCGAGGTAAATTGTTTAAATCTGAGTATGAAATGTAGCTTAACGGTACTTGTGATTTGTCTGAAAAGCTGATATGATTCCCTGACACGCTCACCAAAAATATGTTTGTAAATAGTTTACTTTGTTTACTTTCTGCAAATTTAAGTTTTCTGTATTTCATTTCTTAGTTTAGAACACTTTGATAAAATCCAAAAAGATTTTATTTCTGCTTTATTTTAGACAAACCAAAGTGGAGAGTTGATTGTTGGATTCTCAGATGTTTGAAGCAGATGCAGGAGATTCTGAGCTGAAGAATGAGGAGAGCTTACTTTGTTGAAGTTTGAATTGTTTGAAAAGTTAAAAACAAGTTCATTAACTTGATACTTGTTATTTTCAGAAATTGTTTGAAAATGTTGTTTTAAAATCAGTTTGATTCGTCAAAAAATCAACCAAGGTCATTAAATTGGACTTGGTAGATTAATTGAGTAATCAGGATCATTAACTTGAACCTGAATACTTGAGTGGATTGCTATAGCTGATTGAGTTTGTGTTTTATTGTTGAAAAGATAGATTGGTTATGTTTGTTGGTTGAGTAACAGGATTGGACTTCTTTATTCCCACGGAAGCTAATTGACAAAGCTTGAACCAGATATCTCAGATTCTAGCATATCGAGAGGGGGAGTCTGTGAAAGGGGGAGTCTGGATCAACAGTCAAAGGGAAGAGATAAAAAGAGAGTTTTTACAATGTTTGAAGATTGTGAAAGACAAAGACAAAGACTTGAAGCCAAAGACTTCATCAACATCCAAGGGGGAGTCTGTTGGTGCACTAAGTGTCTGCTGATTACGTCATTATCAAGTCTTGTGTCTAGGATTGTTTGAATGATCATGTATTAGGGTTTAAGTTAGGGTTTTTATGATTAAACACATGATTTCGCTTGAAGAGGGTTTGTATATGCTTGAAGCGAAATCAACATGTGATGATTTCGCTTCAGACATCCTCAAGCGAAATCAAGCACACTATAAATAGGTGTGTTGGTCATTTGAAATAAAACAGTTGTCATTGTACGTGTGACGAAGTGCTGACGGATCTGTATCAGAAAACCTTGTACAAGCACTCAAATTAATCAAAAAAGAAAGATTAAAAGGATTAGAGCTGTTATGACTTAGTTTACGTTGATTCCGCCTTCGTAATCAAAGATGAACATCCTTAACTGACGGTTAACGGTCGTACAACGGTCCAACAAAGGAAACGACGTCAGTACTGGAAATCCTCGTAACGATAACAACAACACTGAAAATGATACCAATGGAAGGGCATTTAGGATTGGCATGGGCGACGCCAGGATTATAGCAACATGGTAGCTTGAATGGGAAGCTAAACGCTTCGTCTCTGTTCTATTTAACCCCGATGTTTCTTGAAACCGAACCTGTTGTGGAATTGGCTGATGACAGGACAAATGGAACCTCATATGTTTGTGGGATGCAAACTCGACCTTGTGGGACAAGTGCTTGACATCGACCTTCCTACTACTATCCTTGATGGTTTTGATGCAGTAGTTAGTGTGGATTGGTTATCCAGAGATCGCGTAGATAGACCTTGTAAGGAGAAGATTCTGCATATCCTTCTCCTTAGTGGAGGATCGTTGTCTGTTCTAAAGCATTTGAGGGGTGCAAGGGTTAGCGCCATTCCAGCTATGAAGGCCCAGAAGTGTCTACGAAAGGATTATTCCGCTATGTTAGCACTCGTTATTGATTTAAGGCTAAGGAAAAGAGGACCGAGGATCCACCAATTGTTCGTGATTTCTTCCTAAGTGCTACTAGAAGAACTATCAGGTTTACCTTCACATCGTCAGGTGGAATATCATATCGGTATCATGTCAGAAGCAGCCCTTGTTACTAGTATTCCTTATTGTCTTACACCAGGAAGGTTGCAGGAACTGCCTAATCAACTTCAGGAACTATTGGACATGAGTTTTATCGAATCTAGTTTTTCGCTTTGGGGAGCCCTAGTTATACCAGTGAATATAAGCCTTTTCGTATGTGTACCGATTATCGAGAATGTAACAAGGTGACAGTTAGGAACCGCTTGTCTCGACCATGTATTGGCCACCTGTCGACCAGTTGCAAGGGACAAGCTTCCATTCGAGGATTGGCTAGCGAACGAACTATCATCAGATGGAAGTTCAAGAGGAGAATGCTCTTAGAACAACATGTCAAATGCAATGCAACCATTTCAACTTTGTACACCATGATCATTGAGTTGATCAACACACCAGCAGCTTCAAGGATCACATGAATCGACCGTATTTGTTGATGACGTTCTGAATCATGACTAGGAGAAAGGAACACCATGGGTGGCATATGTATCCTATTTTAGCGCTCCTGTGGGAGGAGCCATTACGTGCGAAGTCTTGTTAAATGTCACATCCAGATTCGAGAGATGCATTTTAATCATGTAACCAATGGAGTGGGAATACACGTGGATCTCGCTAAGATGCATCTTGTTAGAAACTGATCGACACCAAAGATTCCTTTGGGGATGCAGAAATTCCTTGGTTTCGCTAGATACTATCACAGCTTACTCACAGGATTTTCGAAGGTCGCACGGCTTAAATCTCTTTAGCACAGCAGGGTGCTGTGTTCGTGAAAGACGAAACTGGAGGACGTCTTTTCAGCTTTCGAATTCCAACTCTACAATGCACTGAACATCGTCTTTACCCGAGGGTGCGGGTGATCTAGCGATATACCATGATGCTCCGAATCAGAGTCCCAGTTACACGCCGATGCAACACGAAAGAGTGATGACTTACGTAATGGTGTTACGAAGAGGAACTGCACGACATACAATCTGCGATGGAAACTGTGGTCGTTGGATTTAAGTGGGAGGCATTACTTGGACGGTACCGAATGCACTACTTAGACCGATCACAAGGGCCTCCCGTGTACCCTGGTTACGAGAGAGTTAAATCAGTTAATGGCATCGCTGGATGGAACTTTTGAATGAATACGATCGTGAAACCTGGACGTGCATGGGCTTTGCAGCTCGCTATCCACTCTAACATACTTGATCAGATTCACGTTGTTCAAACTGAAGAACTGAAGGAAGAGAGTTCACAAGATTGACCCATGCGGGGCATGGGGAAGCAACCTTTGGCATGTCGGACGATATTTGCTACTTCATGGAACGAATATGGACCTCGCTATACAGCAAGCTTAGGGAACTGGTGCAGGCAAAGCACACGGGTTTCGATATTCTGTTCATTTGAGTTTTGATAGGATGAATTAAAACCTGAAGACCATGTACGGATGACCGGGCCTGAAGGCTCACATAGCAACGCATGAGAACGAAGTTTGACATGTGGGAAAGTCAAGGTGGGATATTAGCAACCAGAAACACATGTATGGAAATGAGAACAGACTGACAAGGATTTTGTCACTAGTCTACTTACAACTTGAAACGGAAACATTATCACCTGGGTGATCGTTGATGGACTTACGTTACTAGCACACTTTCTTGCAATCGATGAACTGACGAGTCTTCACAGCTTTTGGATATTCCTCTGAGAGAAGTGGCTATTTAGGCACGAGGTGCCAACCCCAGTATCTCTGATTTTTAGCTATACCTGATTTACGGCAGGCAATACGCAACGCCCTTGGCTCACATTTAGGCATGAGCATTTCTTGTCACTGTAGGACGACCGGGCAGGGTGACGAACCATCCTGACACATGAAGACATGCGGCGAGTATATGCGTGATTGACTATAGTAAACATTTGGGGAAGGACACTTATCTTTGGGTGAGCCCTACTGCAGCCGTTACCGTTTTAGTATGCATACAGCTCTGTTTGAGGCATTGCATGGACAGTAACGCTAATCTTCTGGTTGGATTAAGGTGGGTGACAACCTAATCACAGATTCGGGACTTGTACTCGAAACTCTTGGGAAGATTGCTTGGATCGGAAATCGTTGGGCGGCGACGAGTGACCGTCAGGAAAGTTGGTAAGCTTAGGAAACACTGGGAGTTCGCTGACGGCGAACGTATCATGGGGAAAGTCACACCCTGGGAGGGTGTGGTACGCTTGAGAAGTGTGGCAAGCTTGATTTAAGTTATGTTGAGTTATTCAGGATTCTGGAAATAATAGGTCACGTCGCCTACGAACTAGGGTTACCCAACGAATTGGGTGACGTACACAATGCCATTTATGTCTTGAAGCTGAGGCAGTGTGTGTCTGTTAAAACACTTGTGATACTGTTACTAGACAAGTTTCACTTGTCAAGGGATCTGTCGGAAACATGGATCAGGAAGTCAAGGTTCGTTAGCGTAGTCGAAATTCGTTGGAACTCAAGACGTGGACCGGAGTTCACATGGGAACACGATGATTGGAATAAGCTCTGGTATCCTCAGTTGTTCAAACGGTTGTAACAACATCTGATATCGTCGGAGAATTTCGGGACGAAATTCTTTTTCAAGTTGGGGATGATGTGGCATCCCTGGGAAAATCCACGGTCATCCTGATCTAACACTGTGCTGTTTTGGATCGCTTATCAAATTTCGGGATGAAATTTCTTTCAAGTTGGGGATGATGTGACAACCCGAAACCTCAAGGTCCTTTCTACGCATCAGTGTCCGGCAGTTGTCTAGCGGACTTGCTTCAGCAAATTGTTTTACATTGTTTTATGTGCACCATTACTTCGCGAGTTGTTTAATGAACTTAGGAATTGTTGTTGTCTTGCCTTGTATTCGACGAAACACGTTAGTTTTCGTCATACAGTCTTCGATGAAGTATAGTGGTTTAATGACACTTGGTGTCCGACGAGATACTTGGTCCGCTTAGAGGGCTCTCGGCCCAAACCTCACTCGGATCCAAACCAAGCCCAACCCACCTCATGTATTGATTAACTTCTTTGGCCCATAACACTTGAAGCCTAATCGAGCCCAACACACACCTCGGCTCCAATACATATCCGTCATTATGTGCGTGACTCCCTTATACTCTCAACATGCATGCACACCCCAAGTCATCCGAACCCTAATTCTCACACTCCCTTCACGGCGATTCCTCTGATCTCTAGAAGAACTACCCCACTCTTGTTCCAGCGTTTCCTATCGCACACGATCTCACAGTTATTATGGTTTATAACTTCTTTGATCTTGTTGATTGATACTTGATTTTGTGTGAATTTACAAACTAGTGGTGATAACATGATTTCATTATGTAGTATATGACTTTTATGATGTTAATCGATGATTAAGATCCATGTAGGGTTGATCGAACTTGATGAAACAATAAGTGATAAAAAAATTGACTTTGTGACTCGATTTACTAGAATGTGTAGTGATGAATATTCATGAGACTTGACATAGTTAATCTGGTTGAATATTGATGATGATATAATCACTAAGTGACAATTTGGGTTGGTTATTGTGAATTAGGGATGAGTTATGTTATAACAATCATGAAGTCTGTATATGATAATGTGTGTTTAAATTGAATAAATGGAACCTTCTTTGTGTTACGCATATTACATCTAAAAATATGTGATAAACAATACTTCCTAAGTTGCAAGAGGGATTGATTTGAAGATGCATAAAACTGTTATAAGATTGGATTATGTTTGAATGGGGCTGCACACCTCCTGTTGGAGCTGGGCCTCGTAGCTGAAAGCATCACTATTGGGCCTGGAATAAACTGGGCTGCATATTAGGGGGAGGTTTTAAATTGCAGCTGGGCTGGGGAACTAGGGATGGGCCCTGAACTGATTATGAATAAGTATGCTAGAAACATAAGTTAGGTGATCTTGGATGGGCCGTTAATTTGTTTGAGTTGCACATTATTGTGATTGGTTTAATTGTTAAGAGTTTTGTGGAATATGAGTTAGTAACATAGATTGCAGACGAATCGAATACTCACTATATAATGGTACGGCATATAATGATTTGGATAGTTGTGTTGCATGATTTTTTATTACAACTTACATGTCCACTTGAATGGGAACCGAACCACTTGACATGTGCTATGGTGTGATATGAACTTGTGTTGTGATTGAAACTAGGACTCAAACATTTGCGTTGTGCTATGACTTGTGTAATGATATGTGTTCTGCTTATTTGCAACCTATATAATGAATACAAAGAACACATGTGTTATGTGTATATAAGAAACTGATTGACTCTGGCAACCACGATAGGGTTTGGCTGACCAACATGGGAACGGGTACATAACATACCGAGGAAATCGAAGGTGAGTTCATCTCTTGAGCATGCGTCCCGGTGGTTGGGACAGTCAGTGGGTATCCCAGGGAGGGATAAGTCTTTTGGGTAAAAACAGGAATGTTGGATAATATACTCTTCCTATCACCTTTAAAGTCCCTCCGTGTTGTTTGGTTACCGGGGGGGTAACATGGTATTAGTTAGTAGCACTACTTAGGTTTGGCAACCTCACCCCGTACCTGGGAGGACGGGTGTTGAACTAATGACCTAGTCATGACCAATGCTTTGATAGGAGCATTGGAGAAAGGGCAATGTAAATCAGAAGCCGTCTTGTATTCGGGGTATTATCAACATTACTTTGGGCATTAAATTCAATGGATTAACTAAACACTTGGTAACCAACGTTTTCGTAGAGCTATGAACTCACCAGCGTTGTCTGATACACTTGTTGCATGCTCGCAGGTCGTTAGATATCTTGGATTTGGGAACTTGCTGTCTGGAGCCGCTGGAGTGGTCATGGGTCGACTGGAGAGATTATTGACATTATACATTGGTTTTGAAATAGTTTAACTTGGTTGATTATTTGCTTCCGCTGAACATGTTGGTTTTCATTTAAACTTGATGATGCTGTTTTCATTAATATTTGAGGATTTTATTTATAAACTTGTATGGGTTCAATGTAATTAGTGGCTCGTTGTTAGATCGTCACACACCTAGCAGGGACGTTCCCTAGGTGGTATTTTGGGGGTGTGACAAATAGTGCCAGGTAGCTGCCTGACACTTCTCCATTGACCCGAACAAATTATGATTTTACCCCAGCTTAGAATTACGATTTGGACCCCAGTTAATATATAAAATCCATGGAGGGGAATAGTCAGGCAGCTAGCTTCCTGGAGCTGCCTGGCACTTCCCCGTTGGCCCGAACAAATTACTATTTTACCCCAGCTTAGAATTACGATTTCCCCCCAGTTCAAAATTCCAGTCTTACCATCGTTGAAGATTTTGACAAATTACGATTTTACCCCAATCAAATTTACGATTTTGCCCACAGTTCAAAATTACAATGTTGCCACCGTTGTAGCTTTTGACAAATTATGATTATACGAATGTTTTAAAATCCGGTTTTTATACCGTACCGGATTTGGCTTAAAAACGGTTTAACCGAGTGTATCGGGTGGTTCAACCGGGTGTACCAGGTGGTTTAACCGGTTTTACCATATGGTTCAATCGGTACAACTGGCCGGTTTGAACCGGTTTTTAAAACATTGGATTATACCCCAGTTGAACTTACTAGCAAAACTTTGATTGTGTTTTGTTTTAATTGGTAGAGAAATATTTGGCCGAGCGCCCCGCAATGCGGGCGAGGCATAAACTAGTATACTACAAAGACCATGAGGGGGAACAGTGCCAAGCAGCTGCCCGTCACTCCCACATTGGCCCGGACATGTTACGATTTTACCCACGGTTTAAAATTACGATTTCCCCCCTTTTCAAAGTTATGTTTTTTCCCCTAATTCTAATTTACATTCTTGCCACTCTTTTAGCTTTTGAGAAATTACGATTTTACCCCAGTTAAAAATTATGATTTTGCCCCCAATTCGAAATTACGGTCATCCCATCGTTTTAGTTTTCTTTTCAGCAAAACTATGGTTATGTTTTATTTTAGTTGGTTGACTCGATATAATTTATATTCATGTCAGGCCGCTGCCTTGTACTCGCTCATTGTTTTGACAAATTTCAGTTTTACCCCAACTAAAAGTTATAGCCTTGCCATTGTTTTAGTTTTTTTTATCTAGCAAAGCTATGATAGTGTTTTGTTTTAATTGGTAGAGAAATATTCGGTCTAGCGCCCCGCAATACGGGCAAGGCATAAAAGTAGTTCATTTACATATATAATATCTATTTAGTTATATGCAATTAACACTTAATCATGTTTAATTAGAGGTGGCACGGGGAGGGTTTTGGATCGGAACGGGTCGGTTCGGATCAGGTTCGGGCTGACACGGGTTTCCGCACCAGATGGGTTTTGGATAGCAACGGGTTTTAGGCCGACATGAGTTTCCACACGGGACGGGTATTGGATCGTAACAGGTCTTAGGCCAACATGAGTTTTCGCATGGGACGAGTTTCGGGTCGGGACGGGTTTTGGTTTGGTTTCGTTTTTTGTTTCAGTTATCTGGAATGGATTTCTATCAAAGAGAATGGAGGTCCGATCTGAGAATGGAACTCCGTCAAGAACAGTTGAGTCTGATCGAACGGGGTGATTCCCATCAGATCAAACGAGTTGGACTTGATGTGATTTTCGTTGTTTATCACGCTGTCATGCTGTCTCCGTTAAACCGCAAAACTTTTAACTTAGAAAACTTTGTGAAATTTTCAAACAGAAGGTTGCTCAATCGAATAGTCGTCCGATCGGATGACCATCCGATAGAATGACTATTCGACCAAGTAACTTGATTTGATAAGCCCAACACTTAAGCAATTTTCAAAACTTCAAAGAATACCAGTTTCAAACGAATAGCCATCCGATCGTACGGCCATCCGTCCGGATGACCATCCGATCGAACACGTGTGATATCGCTTCGGTCATATTATGACATAATTCTTTTGGTTTAAACTTTTGCCTGTTAACAATACTGTATTTGTGTTTTCTCTATTGGTTGCTATACTGTATTCCAATAACACGTGGGATTGTCGTAGCGAGTGCCAGGACTGTAATGAACCGAATCGTTACCAACCGAATTTCGGTACAGTAACGAACTAAACTTATCCCAACCTATTTTTTGCCACGGAGCGTGGAAGAATCCCAATAGTGTTACTTATTTTCTACAAATAATTTAAATATATCTTACCAAAAAAAATTAATTTTTATTTGAACAGACCCAAAATTTTTGATAATCCCACCCATTTATTATATGTTCCCTCCTAATATTCAAAATTCCCAAATTTAACTTGATAACTTCCCCTAACTTCAACCACACTCCTTGTTTTTCGATGAAACCTTCCCTTCTTCTCTTTGTTCTCCTCCCCCGTTCTGCTCTGTTTCCAGTCGACTATCCCTTCTCACCCAAAATTTAAGTTAAATAATGGCAGCAACGATGGAGGCGGTTGTAAGGTATGCTTCACACTTTAAGATTTATTGTCTAATTTTTCTTTTATCTTTAAATTTGTTTGATGACATCAGATACTTACATGGTAGTCGTGAAACTTTCATGTTGGCTTTGGTTGTTGAGGGTCAGCTGGTATGCAGTCCAATCTTTTGACCTGTATTTGCCTATTTGGTGTATAATTAGCTACTTACTTTCTTCATAATTTAACCTTCAAGCCTTAGGAGTTTAGGAGACATGATTTACTGAATTGCATAAAATTGAAAAAAAAATAATAGTTTACTTCATTAATTTACTGAATTGCATAAAATTGAAAAAAAAAATAATAGTTTACTTCATCAAGAATTTAGGGATGAGCACGGTACCCATTCGGTACCTAAAGTACCGGTACCGGAAAACGGGGAAAAGTGGTACCGGTATCGAATACACCAGTTCGGTACCAGTACCGATACTTACCGGTGTTTTACCCGTAAATACCGGTACCGTACAAGTACCTAAAAACGGGGAAAATGGAAACCGGTACCGAATATACCCGGTACCAAATGCTCATCCCTAATCAAGATGGGCTTATGGAGTAACAATGATTTAACATTTGACAGGTGTTGATGAGAAGAATTAGTGGGTGGATGAGAGGAATTATTTGGTTGAAGAGCATATGAGTTTATTGCAGTTATTGCTCTAAAGGTATAATGTACAATGTTATAAACCTCAATTTACTGCTATTAGTATTTTTAAATGCCTATATTTTGCTTCCAAATGTAAGAGTTTTGTATGCTAAGAAACCACATATCTAAAACTTAAAAGCTTCCCAAGGGCACACATGATTAGTGGTAAGTTTTTTTTCATAAGTCCTACTCTTAAAGAACCAGTAATGGCATTCAATATCCGTGGTTTGATTTTATAGGCTATAGCTCGCTTGTTCCATTTTTCTACAACTTATCAACTCGACTAACATGTTTACAACTTTGTTATCACTCACCACCCACCTATACTTTGACATGTTTAGAAAAACTGGTTAAACGAGTTAATTGAAGCTTTCCATGATCTGAGGTTTTGTTTTCTGTAAAAAAATACTGATATCTAAAGAAATTATATTATAAATAACGAAATTTTTACCTTTAATTAAATTAGTCATGGTTAAAATTTTAAATGGTCTTTTATTTCACACTTACTGCACTACACTCGCTGTATATTGATATAACATGTTATTATTGAAAATTTGAGGAATAACAAAAAGATATTACGTGTGTTATTATTTGTGAGTTTAATCCCTGTAACATATATATTCATATATAACATCAGTTATTTGCATTAGTGATCAGAAGTGGTTCAATTGAGAGAAGTTGTTTAATCGCCGGCTGCGTGTGGTTCAATCAATGCTTCAATCCATTTTCAAACCTAGGCCAGTATAAAAGAAAATGATATGTTCAACTGATTAAAATATGTGCTTTTGTGTTTATGTGAAAAGATGCATCTGTGGTTCTATTTATTTTTTCAAGTTTGAATTGAATATGAGTTTTAATTTTGTTTGGAGTTATTTTAATATATGCCATCTACTCTGATGTTTGTTAACAATCCTAAGGGCCGGAAATGAACTCTGTAAAGGTGTTTCAAGGTTTGCTCTAGTTCTGCCATTTAATGATCATTTATATATAACGGGTCAACTGAAAATCTGCTTATATATATATGAGTATATAGTATAAAGATATGTATGTATGTATGTGTATGCATGTATAATAATATTTTAACATTTGAATTTAAAGATTACATTTTATACATATGTACACTTGCGTATACATTTTGAGCTTCATTTTATCAATATAACATTGTGTTTTGTTAGGCAATTTCTATTGTTCTGGTTGCAAGTATGAATTGAAGATGCTGCTTTGGGTTGCAAGTATGAAGATATATGTATTTGTGTATGAATTGAAGACGTTGTTCAGGAAGTTAGTGTATATCACTTTCATCTTTAATGATATATATATTTGTGTTACTTTGAAACTTTTGTAATGCTTTGAAACCTTTGTAATTTACATTGGGTTATTTTATATTGGTTTAAATTAATTTTGTTATTTGTATATTTTATTTTCGTTTTTAGAAAATTTTGTTTATAATGAGAATTTATTAGGAATTTTTAATAAAATATCTTGGAAATTAAAAAAAAAGAAAAAAAAATATTTTTGAGCTTAAATACCAACAGATGCGTAGTTAAATTTTGTAGCAAAAACATTGCAAATTATCATAGCCAACCCATTCGTAGCAAAACTACTCCGTAGCTAAAAATAACCCTAGCTAAAAATTCGTAGCTAAAAACATCCGTAGCTAAAATTTTCCGTAGCTACAAGTATCCGTACCTAAAAACAACAGTAGCTAAAAACAATCTAGCTAAAAGTTTCCGTAGCTAAAAACATCCGTAGCTAAAAACCCATAGCGGAATTTCATAGCAACCTTCTTCATAGCAAATTCGTGGCTAAAATACCGACGTCATTTTTTGTAGCTAAATTCATCGCAAACATAATTTCCGTAGCTAAAGTTCGTAGCAAATAAATTCACGACGGGACTTGTAGCTACGAGCCAAATCCGTAGCAAATTCGTAGCAAAAAGGGTGTTTGCTACGGATTTGCTACGGCTTTGGCCGTAGCAAATGCCTACTTCTGTAGTAGTGTTTAGAGACGAAATAAACATAAAAATAAACAAAGGTTGGTGATTGCTTTTGTTCAGATTAAACAAAACAGGTTATGATCTAATTCCAATAAAACCATCACATTCAATTCTTTTTCTTCATTAGTTTAAACATTTTCCCCCTCATGTAATTAAGAATTGATTAAAGTGATCCATTTGCACCTGATTTTTGTATCTTTAGCAAACAAAATCTGAATGATAAACAACGTATAATCAAAATAAAAAACGAACACATAAAACCTTAATAAATCGAGGTGTTGAACGTCTTTCACATCGAACGAACCAAAATCGAAACCGTCGTCTACACCAAAAGCATCCGATCATCGCTTGCAGCGAAATCGAATGAAGCAAAATCACACGAACCAAAATCTGAAATGGTCATCTCAAAATCAGGGTTTCGGTGTGGACAACGGTTTCGTTATGTAACAAACTGACGATTCACGAATTTGGACAATCTTAGAGACGAAATTGTAGAAGCGTACCGATTTAAATGATATGCAGTGTCACGGCCCCTGACCCATTTTACCTGGTTCGGAAGTCGCGGGACAGAATCCCATGGTGTTGGTATGTACTTGGCAGCGGAACTTTCAACACGACTGTTTGTCAGAAAATAATGTCAGAGTTCTAAAAGAAAACACCGAATTATTTTATTATAATTCTCGGGACAAACCCCGTATTTTACAAGAGAGGAATTTCACTGGGAAATCCTCTGATTACAAAACATGTTTATTTCTATTTACTGAGCCACTTTATTTAAACTAGTGTGCTACGTGGCACTTTTCCTTTTCTTGACAGTAAATCACCTGAAACATATTTTAAAAAGATTTGATCAGCGGAAAATACTGGCGAGTGCATCCCATTTATACAAAAGACACATCTATTATATATAATAAATGAAAGTGATTTGGGCCACGTGTCACTTAATTAGGGCATCCTTTTTCCCCTTTTCCCGCCCAACAGTACCACACTTCCATCCCTTTTATACTCCATCCGTCTCCTTTTTTCCTTTTCAAAACCCTAGATCTGAATCTTCTTCTCTTTCTCCTTCTCCTATACTCTTCTCCCTTCTTTATCAAAGATCAAGCGAAATCATCTCATCATGAATCATTCAGCCTTTGTAATTTTCATGTCTGATTATACCATGAAGAGGTAATATCTGGCTTTTGTAATTATCATCCCGAGCTATAGTTGGGAAGATTCTTTCATCTTCTTCGTCTTCAAGGTTTTTCCATTTGAGGTTTGATTTGTATGTTTATAGATCTGTGTTGATTTCTTCTTATTTTCATACAAAGTTTTAATTAAACCCTAATTTCTACTCGTAATCTCATCATATGGTTCCAGGGTTGTTGTCATCGATGGTTATCAAAGTTGAAATCCGCTTACCTGCGGATAGATTTCCGTCATGCACTGGTATGTTTGAATATGTTCAGAAACTAAGGGTTTTTTTTCTTAACGGTGATGATATGAGTACAACATCTGTTGATTATTGATCTTTGAATATGTTCACCGATTATTCTTTTTGAAATTAGGGTTTCATTTGCTTGAGATTTGAATCTTCCGATTGTTGAAGCCTTTGAAGCCGATCCTTTTAAATTTCCAGTTCCCGAGGTATTATCTGTTTGTAACAGCAGTGGTTCAGCATCTACAGTGGATTCAACATCTACAGTGGATTCAACATCAGGTGTTTGCTATTATTGTGTGATGTTGTTTGCTATTGTTGTTTGATGTTGTTTGCTATTATTGTTTGATGTTGTTTGCTATTATTGTTTGATGTTGTTTGCTATTGTTGTCAAGTAGGGTAATAATGGCCATTCTAATTACCTGAATATTGCGTATGATATCCTTTTAATTTTAATCGCCCAACAAGTTTTTTAGTTTGTTTCTTTCATATTTCATTATGATTTGTATGCTTTTAGGGTTTGATTTTATATTGGTCATCACATTAATGGTGAGTACTCAAGAATATTGGATGGTTTACTTAGTTTTATTTTGGGTATTTTTGGATGATTTCATCCATTTCTTTAGATAGTTCATGATTGAAGATGCAGTTGAAGGGATCATTTGAGTGAAATGAATGTTGATTTATCAGAAGATGCAGTTGAAGGTATCTTAAATAAGGTAATAATTGCATTACATCCCTGTTGAAAAATAGAATTGATAAATTTAGGGAAAGTGAGGCTGAAAGATGTTAACCCAATAGTGGAGATCTCATTCTACAGTTTTGATAAATTAAGGGTATTCTCATATAATTCTTCCTAGATGCTTCCAATGAAGCGGCGCTTTGGACATCTGTTGTCTTCAAACATCTATTATCTATTATCTATTCTATCTATTATATATAATAAATGAAAGTTATTTGAGCCACGTGGACCAAATCACTTTCATTTATTATATAAAATAGATATAATAGATAATAGATAATGGATAATAGATGTTTGAAGAACAACAGATGTCCAAAGTGCGGATTCTTTGGAAGCATCCAGGAACCATTATATGAGAATACCCTTAATTTATCGAAGCTGTAGAATGAGATCCTCCACTGTTGGGTTATCATCTTTCAACCTCACTTTCCCTAAATTTATCAATTCTATTTTTCAACAGGGATGTAATGAAATTATTCCTCTCAATCAAATAGACCGACCCTTGCTTCCTCTCAAAATGTTATGGAATGGTTATAACAGCTGATCATGCTAATGACTGTTATAACTAACCACTACTCCTTATAAAGACTGATGGACTTAAAGAATGATGAGGCCTATCCACTGTTGAAGACAAATCCCTGTTAAAGTTCCATGTGCTAAGGACTGTTATAACTAACCACTTCTCCTTATATAATCATCGTTCCAGTATCATTATTCCAACATCGTCGTTTCAATTAAGCTTCCCATCACACATCAACCTTTCAATATCATTGTTGCAGTATAATTGTTGCAACATCGTGAAAAGTTGCATGAGCTACCTTCTTTGATTGGAGAGTTGTAAGTTGAACGGACGATATGTATCTATCCCTCAAATCTCTTCTTCTCAATACTTGGCATTTGTTCATAAAGGATAAGAGAAAACTGAAGCTCTCTCTAACCCATTTTCAGAAAATTTTTTGTTGATATGTGGTTTCCCTTGATAATGGTATGTGTTTTTGTTTTTGATTTTTACTGAAGTTTTGTTATCTGAGTTGTAAC